>JACEEZ010000285.1:175000-180775 GCA_016584305.1 Chionoecetes opilio
TCCATTCTCCCCACTTCCTATTCCCCTCACCTCCCTCTCCCTTGTACCCTCTCTCCCCTCTCTCTCCCTTGCACCCTCTCTCCTCTCCCCTCCCCTCCCTCTCCCTTGCACCCTCTCTCCCCTCCCCTCCTCTCCCTCTCCCTTGCACCCCCTCCCCCTCCCCCCCTTCGTGGCCTACTTCAGGAGCGGGTTGGTTGCTTGAGGGCGCGAGCCAAGGTAAATCATCATCATTTTTCTCTTCCCTTTCATCACCTCCCCTTCCTTCCCTCTGGTTTTCTTCTCTCTCCCTCTTCTTCCTTTTCCACCTTATCTTCCAGCTTCCTTCTCTCCACTTTACTCTGCTCTTCTTCCTTCTCCACTTTTCTTCCACCGTTCTTCTCTTGCCACTATTCTTCCTTCTCCACCCTATCTTCCACCTTCCTTCTCATTACTTTTCTCCACCCTATATTCCACTTTTTCTCCACCCTATATTCCACCTTTTCTCCACCCTATATTCCACATTTTCTCCACCCTATATTCCACCTTTTCTCCACCCTATATTCCACCTTTTCTCCACCCTATATTCCACCTTTTCTCCACCCTATATTCCACCTTTTCTTCACCCTATATTCCACCTTTTCTCCACCCTATATTCCACCTTTTCTTCACCCTATATTCCACCTTTTCTCCACCCTATATTCCACCTTTTCTCCACCCTATATTCCACCTTTTCTCCACCCTATATTCCACCTTTTCTCCACCCTATATTCCACCTTTTCTCCACCCTATATTCCACCTTTTCTCCACCCTATATTCCACCTTTTCTCCACCCTATATTCCACCTTTTCTCCACCCTATATTCCACCTTTTCTCCACCCTATATTCCACCTTTTCTTCACCCTATATTCCACCTTTTCTCCACCCTATATTCCACCTTTTCTCCACCCTATATTCCACCTTTTCTTCACCCTATATTCCACCTTTTCCCCACCCTATATTCCACCTTTTCTCCACCCTATATTCCACCTTTTCTCCACCCTATATTCCACTTCCTTCTCTCCATTTTCCTTCCCTTCTAGAGGAGCCTTCTACTTTCCTATCCTTTCTCTTATTATCTAGTTAGTGTAGTGTAGTTAAATCAAACAGCCATGTAACGACTTAATGGTCTCTTGCTGTTTGTGTTTCCTTTGTATTCCTTTGTTATCTCTTCATCCCTCTTCCTTCCCAACTCTATCCTCGTTCTCTAAAACTCACATATTCAGAAAAATTAAGATTAATTAGAAAAAGGGGTAAAATAATAAGAGTTGGTAAATACATGAACCCACTTTGGCTCCTGAGTTCATGTGTACGTCAGGTGCCCCTTTTTTTTTTTTTTTTTTTTAGCAAAGCCTTCAGAGGTGAGTTAAGTTTACCTGGTTAATGATGGATGACGGAGGGAGGAAAGGATAGGTGGGAAGCTAGGTAGGTGGGTAGGTAATGATAGATGGATGGATGGATGGATGGAAGGAAGGAAAGGAGGATAGATGGATGGATGGAAGGAAGGAAGTATGGATGGATGGAAGGAAGGAAGGATGGATGGATTTTTTTTTTTTTTTTTTTTTTTTTACATTTGTGCCTATAGGCAGTGGTGACCCAGGGCTCGGATGGTAGGCTCTGGAGGTTCACTTGAGGGTTGTGATGGTTGTTCCTCGCCCGTGGTGGCGCAGGTAGGATTTTTATAGTGACGCCTGTAGAGGCTCATGCCGCCCCCCTGCGTCCTCCGATGCACTCGCAATCGAAGGTAGAGTTGATGGGCAGGACATGTGGGTGTTCTTAGGCCACTCGACGGTGCAGAAAGGTTTTGGTTTTCTTCGGGGATCGAACTCTGGTCACCGAGAACGCCAGTCGGAGACGCTAACCACTCCGCTACCACCTCCCCGGAAGGTGGATGGAAAGAAGGAAGGAAGAAGGAAGGAAAGAAGGAAGGAGATAAAAATTAAGGGGTCAAACGATAAAGAGAGGAAGAAAAAACAGTATAAGAAATAAAATATAGAGGAATGGAGAGAGAGAGAGAGAGAGAGAGAGAGAGAGAGAGAGAGAGAGAGAGAGAGAGAGAGAGAGAGAGAGAGAGAGAGAGAGAGAGAGAAGTATTAATAAACCGAGGGAGAAGGAAGAGGAAGAAGAGGTGGGGATGAAGGAAGAGAAGGAAATACCACAGTGAATGCATATAATTTCCTTTCATCCCCGCCAAAACTACCGCAATACCTGGAGAGAGAGAGAGAAAGAGAGAGAGAAAGGTATATATGCACTTTAGAAATGAGGGGGAGGTGGCTGAGGAGGTAAAACAGGTGTGGAGGGGGGGGGGATGTTGACAGGTGTGTGGAGGGAGAGAGGGAGGGGGGAGGGGAAAAGGGAAAGGAGGCACAGAGGAGGGAGAGAAAAAAAGGAACAGGAAAGGTAAAGAGGAGTGGAAAAGAATGCATCATATGAGGTTAGAGAGAGAGAGAGAGAGAGAGAGAGAGAGAGAGAGAGAGAGAGAGAGAGAGAGAGAGAGCGAGAGAGAGAGGAAAGAGGGGAAGGTGTAGGCTGGCAGAGGGAGAAGAGGGATGGGAGGTGAGGGAAGAGAGGGGATAAACATAGACTTTCTTTGAGGAGAGGAATTACTGAGGAATGAGAAGTGAGGGGAAACAGGTGAAGAGAAAGGGGAAAGGGGAGAGGGATGAAAGTTTAACCCCTTGAGACCCAGAACATAATTTCCATTGTAATTTGGGTGCCGTTAGACGATTTTTAGTTAATATAAGCAACATTTTATAGATATGACCTGCTTAGTATCCTTGTCCACTATCTAATTTGGTATATTCAGTTACTTTTCGTGATTTTATGGCTCGACAACATGCAATTTTTTATAGCAAAGGAAAGATCTGGGCGTGAAGGGGTTAAGGAGCTAGAGGTGAGAAGGAGGACATGTGAAAATGTTAGTAAATAATAATGTGATGAATGTCGTGGCAGGCAGGTAGATAGATATACAGATAGACGTAAGCAAGACAAATTGATTGGTGAATTTATAGATCAGTAAATATGTGTGTTAGGGGGCAGGTATGAGGGGGGGAATGGCAGGTGTGTGTGAAGGGAAATAAATGTGGTGATGATGGTGGGGATGGTGGGGGTGGTGGTGGTGACGATGGTGGGGGTGGTGGTGGTGTGGCTGAAAAATGTGGTGTATATCTTGGGCTTGACTGCTTCCACGTGCCTTCTGGTGTGCAAGTATGTGTGTCGTGGCTGCTGTTATTATTATTATTATTATTATTATTATTATTATTATTATTATTATTATTATTACTATTACAGTAAACCTTCTCTAAATCGAACCCGTATAATTCAAACTTCGGATATAATTCGACCTGTTTTAGGTCAGTTCAAATTTTTCAGTAACTCCATAATTCGAATAAGTTTGAATTATCCTTAGCCTTACTAGAGGGAGTCCGACCTCTCCCATGCGGTGCGTGCCGCGGCTGCCTAGCGTGGTCTCATATATGATAATGTATAATTATCGTATAAATACGAGAGGCGGAGGAAGAAGGCGCGGGAGGGGGAGGAGGAAGAAGGGGAGAGGAAGAGGAAGGGGAGAGGGGAAGGAGGGACGAGGAGGAGGAAGGAGGGGAGAGGGGGAGGAGAAGGAAGGAGGTGGGACAAGGAAGGGAGGAGAGGAGGAGGAGGAAGAGGAAGGAGGAAAGGAAATAGGAGGACGAAGAACTATTTTTTTTAAGTATCCTTCGCTTTGTATACAATCCTTCAGAGTCCTTCACGGGTCTCTTCGCTTCTTCACGCATCCTACAGGAGTCATGGGAGGGCAATAGAAGTCCCACAAGATTCCTATAGTATTCCTAGGTTTTTATAAGTACTTTGACAATCGCATGGGTGGCTCAAATAGGGATTAATAATAATATTACTAATACTGAAAATACTAATACTGATCATTGTATTCGAGTAATGATTAATCTAGCAATGCCTATCATATGTTTATGTCTTGTAGTAAGTTTTGTCTAATATGTGATTTTTAAGGAATATCTGGAAGTATCATTGTGAATTGGCTGAAATAGGGATTGCTAATCGTTGCAACTGAAAACTGACTTCATATTCGTGTTCAGCATGCCCGGAAACTACTAGGAATAAATTTTCAGGCAAATCTATTTAAAAAAAAATATTGCAAATTTTGTAAGCCTTGATTTTTTTTGAAAATCACGTTTTTTTTCAATAACTAAAAAACTATGGCAGATACGTGCAACATGTATAGAGAAGTAAATATGAAGTACTTGCGGCTAATTCGACCCAAGTCTCCCACCAATTGGTTCGAATTAGAGAGGGTTTACTGTATTATTATTATCATTGTTACTGGCAGAAGTTACCTCTCTCTCTCTCTCTCTCTCTCTCTCTCTCTCTCTCCTCTCTCTCTCTCCTCCTCTCTCTCTCTCTCTCTCTCTCTCTCTCTCTCTCTCTCTCTCTCTCTCTCTCTCTCTCTCTCTCTCTCTCTCTCTCTCTCTCTCTCTCTCTCAGATGTTCCCTTGTAATGATCTATTCTCCCTTTATCAACACTTACCCAGATATAAGATACTCTGATAGTCATAGGCTCCGTCCATATTCCAAACTAACCCATTAAAAACGTAGAAATGATTGATCCATATATTTGCACTATTGAAGAAATTGAATTAATCTCCCCCAATATAGTTTTAAACCCTCCCAGGCATGACCTTTGACCTCAACCATTCCTGAAAGTTTGCTCATCCCGTTATGCTGTGTGTCATCTGTGGCTCTCAAGGTCACCAGGAGCTTGATACACTGATTCCTCCTCCTCCTCCTCCTTCTCCTCCTCCTCAGAGTACTGCCACATGATATAATTGCCACATCGTCCGACCGACCCTGCAGACCGTGACCTAGAGTAACACACACACACACACACACACACACAGGTAGACACATGATACAAGGAGGGTGCCAAGTAACCTGTGTAGTACTGTTCGAATAGTGGCACCTCAGCTCTGGTTACCCGCCCTCTCCCCTCTCTTGTTCACCCACTCCCTCTCCCCTCTCTTCACCCCCTAACTCCCCTCTCCCCTTCCCTCTCTTCTTCACCTCACTCCCCTCTCCCCTGCCCTCTCTTCTTCACCCCCTACACCCATTCCCTTCCTCTCTACTCCCCATCTCCTTTCTTCTAGCTTCTCTAAAACCCATCTTCCATTCTTTCGTATTCCTTGTAACCTGTGAATATTTTGTTTTTAGTAAGTCATTTTTAAGTAAGTTTTAGTAAGTTTTTTGTTGAGGTATAACTTTGTATTTATGCATAGGAAACGGAATTGAGGATGGATGGATAGTATATGAGAGAGAGAGAGAGAGAGATGAGAGAGAGAGAGCGAGAAGAGAGAGAGAGAGAGAGAGAGCGAGAGAGAGAGAGAGAGAGAGAGAGAGAGAGAGAGAGGGAGAGAGAGAGAGAGATGAGAGAGAGGGAGAGAGAGAGAGAGAGAGAGAGAGAGAGAGAGAGAGAGAGAGCGTCAATTATAAATCTGAGGGAACCGTAAAGAGATGAGGAAATAAGAATAAGAAAAATTGAAGAGGAAGATGGAGAGAGAGGGGAGAGAGCGAGAGAGAGAGAGAGAGAGAGAGAGAGAGGAGAGAGGAGAGAGAGAGAGAGAGAGAGAGAGAGCGAGAGCGAGAGCGTGCGTCAATTATAAATCTGAGGGAACCGTGAAGAGATGAGGAAATGAAGAAAAAGAAAAAGAAAAATTGAAGAGAGATAGGAATGAAGAGTTGACATTATGAGAT
>JACEEZ010000286.1:0-35755 GCA_016584305.1 Chionoecetes opilio
CCCCTTCTCGGGTTTTTGAGACACTGACTATTATTTCCGGGCAAAGTTTTAGTGTTTTTTTGATGGACGTACTTTGTTATCAAGGAAATGGCGCCCCTTAGGTTTTGGATAATGAAAAAAAAAATGTATTGGGTTTCCGAAAAATAAAATACCCTTGAAAAAAAAAAAAAAAAAAATTTTGGGGCAAGGAAAAACTAGTCGGTTTCAGAAAAGACCGGCAGCCCGGGGCCTTTTTTTACCATGAAAAAAAAATAGAGTTTTTTGGAATTTGCTCATAATCATTTAAAATATTTGGCTTTCATTTTTTCATGTAAATATGCTGCAGTTACTCTATAGTTTTTTCCCAAAATTTTAGTTTTTAAAAACCTTACTCTGGTTAGTGGGAAATTAGGTAAAATAAATGGTTATTTTAACTTTTTTGGGGTCCGGTTTGGGTTTTTTTTCCTTTGGGTTTTATTTTATAATGATAGGTTTTATGGAATCATCACTTTATCTTTAATACTCTCGATTTCCCTTTTTTAATGAAATATCTAAATATCTTTACATAGTGTTTCTTGCAAGTGGTCCTATTTGAAACCCCAAAAAAATTCCCTTTTTCCCCCCATTACCCAAAAAAAACTTTGCTAAATTTCCAGTTAGAAAACCAAATTTCACTTTGGGGACGAAATTTTTTTTTTTGTAAATTTTTGGTTTTAAATAAATCTTCAAACCCGTTTCTGTCGAAAATAATTTTTTCGAAGTGATTGCGACAAAAAATATTGAAAAAAAAAATTAAACAAAAACCAACCGCCCCTAACCAACCTTTCCAACAAAACAAAATCTTTACCTAGCAAGCTATAGGCCTAACCTAACCCAAACCTTTACCCCACCCCCCACCAAAAAAAAAAAAATTATTCCCACGAAACGGTGCAGATTATTCAAAACACATCAAAACTCACCAAAAAAAAATAGTCACATTCCTTGTAAAACGGAATATAGAGAAAGTGCATCCCTACAGCCCAAAAACACCATATCGGGCAGGCAAAAAATTTAATGCCCTCATGGTCACCACATATATAAGAGAGGGAATTTGTGGCATTAAAGTACCAGACGTTTTCGGGATGAAAAAGTTTTTCTATTAATTACGAAGAGATGGAATGGGTATATTGAACATCGTCACCCCACTAAACATAAGTTAAATATGTAGGCAATGAAACAAGGCCCCCTCCCGGTTTTGGGGCGGGGCTTGTGACGACTGGACCCTTTCGGCGCCCTGTTGTTATTTTTTATCATAACCTTCATAATATACCTTCATTTCACCTCAAAGTGAAAACTTTCGAAAAGGTGCTAAACTTTGTGATATTTTTTGAATGTTTTCCCTTTATTTTATTTTGGTCCCCCACGCTTGTTGTGTTTTTTTCGCAGAAACCAATCGGCAAAAACGGTCTTCGAACAAGACGGGTACTTGGCGACAAAAACACGGCTTTAGTTAAAATAACATAAAATATTGGGCCTACCGTAGATACTATTAGTCCCCACCTGCAGCCCTAACGTCGCCCCGGGGCCCCATTTTACGAATTTAAACACACTACTGATTTTTTTATAAGAAAAAAAGAAAAGAAATAAGGAAGTACAGAGGCCGCAGGCCCAAACGGGGAGTTTCCCCCTCACCCAACACTACCTCATCCCCTTTTCCCCACCATGAACCATCCAGCCCCCTTTAAAAAATCCCCAAAGATCAGCACTAAATACCTGTCACGAGACCATCCATTCATTCCCACCCCATTTGGAACGTTTTTTTCCCCATTTTTTTTCTAAAACTCGCTTTTTCCAGCTTTAATCCGTTTCTTCTTGTTCTACCCCCGGGAAAAAACCGAAAAACTTTCCACCTCTCCTTTATTAAATCCCCTTTTCCCTTAAAAAAATTTTATCAGATCGCCCTTACTCGCATTCTCGAGGAGTGAATTTTAATAACTTATCTCCCCTTTAAAAAGAGATTTTCTTTTTAAAATCCTTTTCATTTTTTAAAAAATTTCCCCATCAGAATAGGGCCCCAAAATTTTGGGCATTCTGGTAGGTAAAAAACCAAAATTTTAAATAATTCCGCATTTATTTTTCCCTTTTTTTTAAAACCAAATCTTTTAGTTTTTTGGCCCAAAATGTTTTCTAGTCGGAGGGGGGCTCACCCTAAAACCCAAGATTTTTTACCTTCATCTTACATCTTTATTTTTCTTTAAGGGGTTTTTTCTCCCTCAATACATTTTCAAAAAAAATTCCTCCTCACTCCCACTTTTTACTTCTTCTTCCCGCAAATGTTTAGGACTTTTTTCCCAATTTTTTATACAAAATTTATTCACTGCAACCCCATTTTCCAAATCGTTATTAAAAAAAAATTAATGGAAAAAGCCCCTTGGAACCAATTCCCATAATTCTTTGGAACCCTTTAAATTTGTAACCCTTTTGTTGTTTATTAAAAGTTTCCAAAAAACCCTTAATCATCCAACCCCAAAATTTTTAACCTTTTTTCTTTGTCAAATTTAAAAAAGCCAAGTTTTTTATAAAACCTTTTATTACCCTGGCCTAATTTTAAAAAATCTTTGGGGCTTTTAAACCCTTTAAACCCAGTTTAATATATAAAAATTTTATCTATGCTCTCTAATTTTTTATAAAACCCAAAAATTTTAAACCCACCAGGGATGTTGATTATTTCAAAATTTTTATTAGTCCTCTCTTTTTAAAAAAGGGGCAATTTTTCCCACATTTTTTACTTCGCCCCCAAATTTAAAAAAAGTCCTCGCCCCCTAAAAACCCCCATTCCTTTTCCCTGGGACATTCCTTCCGTTT
Source organism: Chionoecetes opilio (assembly GCA_016584305.1). Lineage (NCBI taxonomy): Eukaryota > Metazoa > Arthropoda > Malacostraca > Decapoda > Majidae > Chionoecetes > Chionoecetes opilio. The sequence goes on from JACEEZ010000286.1 coordinate 2,824, forward strand.
TTAAATTTTTTTTTTTCTAACCCTCCCCTTTTCCTTTATACTTTTTAATTTCCCTGCGTTTTTAAATTTTTATTACTCTTTAATTCCTTGTAAAAAAATTTTAAGCTTTGACTCCTAAAATACCTCACCCCCTTTAAACCCCCCCCGGGACCTTAGGCCCAAAATTCCCCTTCGTTTTAAACCAAGCCCCTTTTGGGCCCCCTTTTTCCCTTTCGTTTTAACTTAACTTGGGTTTTTTTCCCTTCTGCCCCCCCTTATACTTTTTTTTTTCCCATCGTTACCAAAAATGTTTTTTTTACCCAAGTTTTTTTTCTTTTTCACCCTTTTTTGGGAACCCTTTAAATTTTTTTCTCAAAGGTTTCTTTCGTCTAAATTATATTTTAAAATTTACCCCCTTTTTCCCCAAAAATTTATTTTTTTTCCTCCTATCTTCCCCTTTCCCCGAAAATTATCTCCTCCCCTCGACCTCACTCCAATCAAACCCCCCTTTTCCCTTTAACCTTTAATTCCTTTTTCACCAAAACCCCCCGTTTGGGTCCTTCAAAAAAATTTCGTCCCCCCCATTTTTCCCCCATTCTTTTAATCCCGCTAATTCCCTTTCAAAATTGGTTTCTTTTATTGCCATTAAATTTTCCAATTCCCCTTTTTTAAACTATCCAAAGGTGCTATTATCTAAATTCCCCCCGCCTTTCACTTTTAAACTAACCTTTTTATTTGTAGAATAACTAAAATTTTTTCCCCCTTAGTAGGCTCCTTGATTGTTTGACTTAGGAAGTTACCGGGTTTATATTTAAAAATTCATCTGCTCGCTGTCCCTATGATTAAATCCGTTATATTCCCAAATTTAAAAAATCCCCCGCATAATCGATTATATTTCAGCCTTGTTTATTTCTTTTCCCCTATAGGGGCTGAATCCTCTTTACTAAGTTGGAGGCCTAACACTAAACCCCAAAACATTTTTTTCGTTCCCTCCCTAACCTTACCCCCATAGATCTATGCTGTCATCTGTTTTTTAACATTGTTAACCAACACTGCAAGCATCTCTTGCTAAAGCGCAAATCCCTCCCCGTTGCCCATTGTCCTTGTGAAAAACATTTAAAACCCGCATCTCGACTTCGGATCGAATACCTTCCCCGACATTCCCAACCATGTTTCGTTAATGTATTTATCAAAATCCTTCACATTTTTTCCCTCAGGAAAACTATCTTTTTTTTAAAAATCCCCACTTTGTATATAAACCCTTTAAGCAATCCCCTTTTTTTTGTCATTTTTCCTTTTTTCTTTAAAAACCCTCCCCTCTCCTTTTTTACGAACACTTTATTCCTGCCTTTTAAAATCTCCTAGTGTCGCAAGTTTTTTCCTTTTCCCCCCCCCCCGTGTTAACCCCGGGTTTTCTATCTTTAAAAAAGCCCGCAGGATTACCTCCCCTTTTAAGGGATTCAGACAAAAATCTGAAATCCTTTCCCAAAAAATGACCCTCCCGCGGGTAGAGGTTGTTATGCCCGAAAAAAGGGTCCCAGCTGCGCAAAGGCCAACCTGGCTTTCAAGAAGTGCCAGCCCGGGAATTCACCGCAATAGCCCCGGGTACCCCATTCGTCACAAGCGTCTTGGAAGGACACCCCACTCCACAGGGAAAACCCACCCCCTGTCCCAACTTTACCTACACTTCCGCCCGCCCTAGCAATTTCCCACTTCTTTCACACTCAAATCATTTCCCCCCGCGCTCGGCAGCGATGGGCTTTTTCCTTGGTCCCCCATGCATCAACTATCTTGTCACAAAATAACCATCCCCCTTCCTGGGTAAATCCCGACTTCATGCGCATCCCCCTTTTTTTTGTCACAGAACCTGCTTCAAAATGCCCAACCTACTGTCCCCAACCGATTTTACCTTGGGGAATGATTATCGTCACCTTCTAACCTCCGTATCATCCTCTTTCAGCCCCCAGAGTACCCGAAAAATTCGTGCAAAAAGAAAGGTCTTGTTTACCTTTTTCCTGCGGCGGGCCATGACAACTACCTTCCAAACACCTTCCCTGGTGACTTACTAGGAACCTTAGTGTCGTTTATCAATCTCGCTCGGTACCCCCCAGGGACATCCTGCAGGCCCCCCCACTCGCTCCACTTGGGCCTTCCTCCACACTTTAAAAGGGAAGATCTCACCCCCGCTTCTTCAACGCTTTTAAAATTTGTTTACTTCACTGCAAAACTCCTTTTAGGTTTCATCGCCTAAAAATAGTCTTAAGCGCCGCCCACACCTTCCTACACTCTCCCTCAACCTTCTACCTCCTTAACCTCAGCCTCCTTTATCCCCCACACTACCATCTCACCCCGCACCCAACCCAACACCCCTTCACTCTCCCCCTCCAAAACCTCCCCAACGACGTAGCCATTCTAATCCGGGAGCTAAAACCAAAACACAACCCCATTCACGGGACGGGCAGGTCGACTTAGTTTCCCCTGAAAATATAAATACACGTAGTAGTTTTTATAGAGTATAATTAACCGTTTTTGCGTTTTTTTTATGCTTTTTTTGAAATTATCGGTTTCAAATTTCCCTACTCTTTTTTTTTTTGGGCAACGACGACGGCAGGAGGACACTCTAAAATATAATCACTGATGGGACCTTAAGTTAGCCCCTCTCAACGTCGCACTCGGTTTTATTTTTTTAATTTTTTTCTTTAGCCTAATATGACACAATGAGCACAAAAAGACCAAATCTTTAGATAGCCCCTTTAACTTTGGTGAAACATGGGGGTTTAGAAATGTAAATATTTTTGCCACCAGACGTCGAAATAGAAAGAAACGTTGTCCCGCGACTTTGTGTTTTACGGAGCACCGTTGTCCCCTAATTGCTATCTTTTAAACAAGATTTATGGGGCATTTTGGAACGGGGGTCTTTATATTCGGGGTAGTGGATATAGGCCCCTGCCTGAAAATAAGACCCCTTCCAAAAAGTCCATAAATCTTGATTAAAAAGGGGAACTTGCGGCAACTGGCTGCACGCCAATATTTGAATTTTTTTTTAAAAAACATACGGGAATCTTAGGCCTCTTTCCTTTTTGCCCAAGTTCCAGGAACCCGTTCTTTTAGTTTAGGGTTGGGTTCAGTTCCTAGTTCTGGGTTCGCGTGTCCAAAATGGAACGCAAAAACCCCGTTTTTTGTTACAAACAAACTCAGCTGGCGAGGCAAAAAAGGGAAAGGGAAAAAAAAGAGAGAAGAGAAAAAAGGGAGAGAGAAGGAAAAGGAGGAGAGAGAGAGAGGAGAGAGAGAGAGAGAAGGAGGAGAGAGAGGGGAGAGAGAGAGGAGATGAGAGAGAGAGAGAGAGAGAGAGAGAAAAGAGAGAGAGAGAAAAGAGGAGAGAAAAGAGAGAGGAGAGAGAGAAGAGAGAGAAAAAGGAGAGAGAGGAGAGAGAGGGGAGGAGAGAGATGAGAGAGAGAGAAAGGAGAGAGAAAAGAGAGGAGAGAGAGAGAGAGAGAGAGAGAGGGGAGATGAGAAGAGAGAGGAAGAGAGAGAGAGAGAGAGAGAGAAGAGAGAAAAGAGAGAGAGAGAGGGGAGAGAAGAGAAAGAGAGAGAGAGGAGAGAGAGAGAGAGAGAGAGGAGAGAGAAAGGGGAGAGAGAGAGAGAGAGGAAGAAAGAGAGATGAGAAAGAGAGGGGAGAGAGGGAAAGAGAAGAGGAGAGAGAGAGAGAGGGGGGGGGAAACATTAAAAGTGGTAACTCAGTTTGTGATGTGAAGGGATCATATTAAGTTTAAGATCGCGGGCCCGCTTTCCTCCACCAGTGCCCCTTGTTGGCCTGTCTGAAAATCCTCTCCGACTCGTGCATGCGGAAACCCTTTCACGATAAGAGAAATAGGGCCCAAGGCGGCCATTTTTTGTTATGAACTGAAAACTCTACCAGGCTACCGACGTCCCAATGTGGGTAGAGAAAGTTCAAGGGTTTTGCTGTGTCACTACGCGCGTCGCCTCGGACCCAGGTTTTCGTGCGCAAAAGGAACGCCTGAATTCTTGGGTTCCGTGAACTGGTTCCTGAAATGTCGCAAATGGAAGAGGCCTTTAAGTGTTCTTATGTTGAAAATAGGTTTTCACTAATAAACCAATGGTTTGATATACTCATGTCCATACCATGAAAATTGGTTAGGGAAAAAATAGTATTTGTAAAATACTATTTGAAAGTATGATCTACTCATGTATGGTCCGCAGCTTTAAGGGAAAGGTTACGTCAAAATGTTTTGGGGGAATATATTTCTCCCATTGATGCTGAAGATTATAGATTGTGTTGCACAAGGGTAGTATGATTTCTTATTCTCCATATTATTTCTCATCTCAATATTATTTTTACTTGCAAATACTATTTCTTCTAACCAATGTTCATGGTATGGACAGAGTATATAAAAATCATTGGTTTTATTAGTGAAAACCCGATTTTCAACATAAGAACACTTAAGATTGCCTTATTGTGATTAAAATAACATCAAATATTGGTCGCTTTGCACCAGATGTCCGCAAGTTAAACCCATTTAATCAAGATTTATGGACATTTCGAACGGAGAATCTATTATTCAGTGCGTGGCCTATTGAGATCAAAATCACAAACTAAATATAAAATATTACTTCTTTCCATATTTCCATTTTAAATATATTGTTTAAAAGTGGCCTAATTGCTTGTGTGTGTGTGTGTTGTGTGTGTGTGTGTATGTGTGTGTGTGTGTGTGTGTGTGTGTGTGTGTGTGTGTGTGTGTGTGTGTGTGTGTGTGTGTGTGTGTGTGTGTGTGTGTGGGTTTCGCGCGCGAAGCTTTTACAAGGAGGCAGTTCCCGGGGCCCCAGCTCGGGCAGAGCGGAGTGAATGAGGAGTGTTAAGGTGACGAGGGGAGTTCCCGTCGGGGTCGAAAGGCCAGCCTGAGCCAGTTTTTCCCCCTTCCTCCGCTACCACCATTGTTACAGCTCTTCACATTGGATTAATGTGGTGCACGAACTGTGACGTGTGTTTTGGGAGTCAGACAGTCTCGTTGTAGGGTGGAAACAAATGGGAAATAAAGACCTAACCGTGACACTTGTGTTTTGAACCAGCCTGTGGGTCAGGATAATCTCCCAGGCAGTGAGACGCCGAACCATACGTAGCAAGTGGCCGGGCCACTGAGGCGGTTCGTTTCAGTGGGTTTTCAGTAGTGGGATTTGACAAAAGTGAAAGCGTGTCCGGAAGTGTCGTGGCGGATTGTTTGAGGAAGAGAGGAAGCAAAAGGAAGATGGATGCTCGTGCCGAATGACGTGAATGAAACTAAAGTGGCCGGTTGATTCTGATACTCAGCCGTGAACCTGGGCGAAACGAGAGGCCTTATTGCAATGGCCACACGTGAATTAAAGACACAAGCCATACCCAAGCCAACGGAGGAACTAAAACAAAAGCATGCGAGTGGGCTGTTGTGAGGTGAGAGACGAGGCGAACCATTCACTCCGAGAAACTTGTGATAGAATGAAAAGGCGGAAGTAAAAGAAGAAGTGAAGGCGGAATGAAATGCGTGCAAACTGAAATGTCGGCCGTGCCATATGCAGTGCAATCCCCTGCTAGGTCGACTGGGTAGATTGGAGGTGTGTGGTGACCCCAGGCAGGATGCAGAAGCGCGGGGTAGAGGCCCCTTAGTTGACCATGAGAGAGGCCCTAAGCACCCACTCAGCACCAGAAGTATTTGTCCCAAACAGGTGCCTTGCTTCCCTCGTTTGGCCGAATTCCGGCTCAACACGCACAGGACTGTCGTGGCTCCCGCCCTCCCACTTTCCCCCACCACCCCCGCCTTTATCACCCCGCCCGCGGTCACCGGTCGCGGCACCAGGAACCAACACTGAGCGACCGAAGCCACAGGACTTCGCTGGCTGCGTGTAAATGGAGGCGTACTTGGCCCAATTTGAGCTTCTGACTGATGCCCAGGCTAGGACGAGTTTGAAAATCGTGTCAACTAATTTCCTGTTCTGAAGTACCCTGCAGTGGATTCCTGGGTTATCATACGTGCGCCTCTACTCTGCATCAACCGAACTCGGAGAGAAGATTCGGGCACCAACCACTAGGCCGAAGCGTTTCCGTGCCTAGGTTTAAGACTCGGTTCAGGATGAGGGAGGAGCCCTTCAGCATCTTGGCCCACGATCTGGAGTCCCTGGTGCGCAAAGGCCTATCCTGGGGATACGGAAGAGCTGAATGGTTGTCTATTAAAGGATTCAGTCCATCGATGCGGTTGGAAGACACAACAGTTGATGATCTATATCAAACAGGCCATCCCGGGGACCTACAGGAGCGCTGGGCGCGGCGGCCTCGATTTGAATCCCTTCTGAGGACTAATGGAAGATGTCAGCAGTCATGGGGGTTCGTCGGGATTTCCATGCTCGGCGCAGCCAGGCAAGGAACCGCCAAGAGAGGTAAGCCCGGGCGTTTTTCAATACGGGCCAATGTTTGGAGCTAGTGGCCAGCGAGGGCACTGGCGCACCGATTGCCCAGGGAAGAGGAGGATGAGGTTGCCAGAGAGGGCTCCTTGACCTAACCTGCTGCTGGAGAATGTAGCGAACTGTCCCCTAGCGAGTGAGTGCCTGATCCCTATTACGACCACCAAGCTCCATGACACGATGACGGGATGGGACCAGGGGTCCCTCACCAGCCAGAACCAACCGCAGCCGGCGCCCCCACCCACGCTGAGTGCCGTAACACTGCCGGCCAGCGCCGTGTAGTTGATTTAACAACGGAACAGTCGACGGAAAACCGTTTTGCCGCTGACTATGACACTGGGGCTGAGAGGACATTCGCCAGGGCAGACGTCCTGACACCAAAAATATTCCCCTGCTACTCATAGGCTATGGTGGTGTCCCCCAACGGGGCATTGTGTTGGAGCTTAAAGGGCCAGTGGAGGCAAGGATAGGGGTTGTAATGGAGAAGAGACTCTGCCGTGTTACGTATCGGACCTAGAAGAAAGACCCCTGCCTCCTATGGATTGGATCTACCTCACCACAGAGCAAGGCGTGTGTTGACGTTGGAGCGGAGAGCGTGTGCGGAACACAGAGATGCCATTGCTCCTGGCTACACTGGGCTGAGGTAGTGGTGTCTGAACTGCTCGTATCGCTCCCGAGAACAGAAGCTCACGTAAAATGGTCCTGCCTTGTCACGGAAGCATGAGCGGCGACGGCGGTTTAAGTGGGTCAGCTATGGAGTTACGCTGCCAGATGGTATAGTGGTGGGTAGGAACCTTCGTGCAGCCGGGCGGGATGAAGTGATTTGGTGCTGGTTGTAAACTCTCCTATACTATAAGAGCGCATGATACGTTGGAGCGACGTTGGGGACTTGTGAGGAGGTTCCAGCGGGCCCGAGGGACGGCAATAGTCCGACAGGATGACAGTTTTAGCTATGGCAGTGTGCCTGAAGCATCTGCAAGGAGCTGATTCAGAGGAGCCGTAGGATTGTTTTGAGTCTAGAAAATGCAACAAGACTGCGGTTAATTGCTGGCTCGTATGCTGACATTTTTGCGAGAGGGGATTGGATCTAAGCTGCACCACTCTTGTCCCAGCACCGTAATTGTCCACCGGTAATTAGCCCCGCCTAGCTACAAAAATATTAAGCCACGCGTCACGAAGAATAGCCCATCCCGACGTAGAGAGATGGAAGCTGCGGTGAACGATTAGCGGCACAGGGAGTATGGAGAATGTCAAACAGCCCGTGGTCATCAGCAGTTGTTCATGAAAAAGAAGACGGTTCATACCGGTGCTGTGTCGACTACCGGGCTCTGGAATTTGTAACTGTGAGACTCTTACCCCCTGCCCAGGATTGGACGACACTCTGGATGCCTAGTGTGTGCTAGATGGCTCTCCAACCCGGGACCTTAAATCCGGCTACCATCAGATTGAGATGCAGACGAGAACACAGCCAAGACTGCCTTTTTCCCTTCGGCCAGGATTAGGCAGTTCAAGGTCATGCCCTTTGGCCTATGCCACGCTCCAGCTACATTTGAAAGGCTCAGGGAGGCGTGTTTTTAACGGCCTGCAGTGAGGACTGCCCTATTCTATCTGGATTGACGTATTGTTTACGGGGCACCTTTGACGAAAGTTGAGAGGGCTGGAATTAGTGGTTCCAACGCTACGTAGGCAAACTGAAGCTTAGCCCCAAGAAGTGGCCTGTTATTCCAGCAGGACAGTGCCTTTCCTTGGGCACATCGTCGGCCTAGGAACGGGGTGGGGAACAGATTCTCAAAAGGTAGCAGCCGTGAAAGGGAATGGCGGGTGCCGAAAAGTGTGGTCATCATGTGCGCAGTTTCCTTGGCCTCTGCCTTACTAATCGTCGCTTTGTGCGAACTTCGCCAAGCATCGCTGCCGTGCACCTCTCCATCCACCTTACTATAGGAAAGGGGGCAAAGTTTTGCTGGGGACGCAGAGTGTCAGTTGCGCCTTTGACACTCTGAAGTCGGCGCGAGTGAACGCCCCCCGTGTTTGCCATATCCTGACCCCACTGCCATACCTTGTGGACTGCACGCTAGTGCTGAGGGTATAGCTGCAATCCTCTCACAATGAAGGGAGATCAAAGACGTTTTTGTAGCCTACTACACTATACGCTCAACAAACCTGAACGGAAATTACTGCGTCAACCAGGAAGGAGCTCCTTGCTGTTTACGAAGTCTCGAACACTTTCCCCACCCTTACCTCTACGCGCCAAATTCCACGTGAGAACGGACCATGTCAGCTCTCCTGTGGCTCAAGACCCTGAAGATTCCTGAAGGGCAGCTAGCAACATGCGGGGAAAGCTCGAGCAGTACGACTAATCACATTGAACATCCGCCTGGTCGTGTCCACAATAATTCTGATTGCCTTAGTCGACGTCCTCTGTGAACTGGGTGCATCACTGCGTCAGCAGGAACCGATCCAGCATGCAAAAGGATGATAGTAAGAGGTAGCGCCGGGCGGACGCTGAACAACGCCTGCGGACGGGTCCAGCGAAACGACCCAGACAACGGTCCGGCTGTGGAGTGCTAGAAGCAGGGCAATGCGCCTTGCTGGGAAGAATGCGTGCTACGAGTCCAGCAACGAGGTTCTTATGGGAAGGCAGTGGGACACCACTGAGGCTAGGATGCAGAGTGGCTCCAAAGAGTATGGGAAACGCCAGACGGGAAATTGCAATACTGGCAAACGGTAGTCCCATGCCCATGAGAGCTGAGGTACTGCGAGAGTCCATTCGGGTCACTATGGGACATCTGGTATGAAAAATACACTTGGCCACTCTAAGACAGCGATTTCACTGGGGGGGATGCGTAGCGATGTGGCAGGAATGGTGCCGGGCGGTTATGTTTGCAGCGCTAAGAAAGGTCCATACGGAAGACCAGGACACACTTTACATGTTGTACAAAGTGGGGGCGCCTATAGAACTAGTTGCAGTCACCTCGCCGGCCATTACCCCCCCACAACCCAAGGTAATCGCTATATATGTGTTGCCATGGATTATTTCACCTAATGGCCGAGAAGCATATGCAGTCCCTACCATGAAGCAGAGACTGTGGCAGGGGAAGTACTGGTGGAACATTTTCTTCACCGTTTGGAGTCCCGGGGAGAGCTGCACTTCTGACCAGGTCGAGAGTTTGAGTCCCATGTGTTCCAAGAGTGTTGCCCAGCTCCCGGCCTGCGTAAGACAGGAACTCTCCCACGCGGCCCCAATTTTGACGGGATGGTGGCAACGGTTTCAATCGGACCCTTGCGCAGGAGCTGGCCACGTACTGCGGCGGAGGGGCAAGACTGACTGGGACCGCAAACTTCCCCGCCCTCATCATGGCTTTACCGGCAAAGGTGGTCACCAAACCGTTAATTCCGTTAATCGTTAATTAACTAATTAACATTTTCGTTTACGATTTAACTTTTAAGTTAACTTTGGAAATCATTTATCGGACCTTTGTGTATTACTTCCGTTACATTTAACGTCCGTTAACTCAATCCGCTAAACCCAAAAATTTCATAAAACCGGTAACACGTTATTAAAAGTTTCTATTATTTTCAATTTTCAATATCAGATTGTAGTCTTAGCATATTTCAATATTGTACGCGTACAATATATTGAATGTTTTTTTTCCCTCCCATTTCTGGCTCTAAAAGCCTTTAAAACCTAAAGCCGGGGACAAAACTTGAAATCCGCCTTATTTAGGTTTTTTTTTAAAAAGTTAGAAACTATAAATCTGCCTTTTTTTTCAAAAACCGCTAAAGCAAAAAAAAAACTATAGTTTTTTGGTTCTAAAGCCCTTAAAAAACCTTCATACAGGGCTAATTTCTGAGTTTTGGGAGGCACTTTTCAAAGGTGTTTTTAGGTGGTTTTTAGAGCAAATCAAGATTTTTTTTTTCTTTTTTTCTTGGAATAAAAATTAACGTTAACCGGTTTAATCGATACTTCCGTTACATTTTTAAAGATTACTGATTAACGGTTATCGAAGGTAATTATTTTGGATAACGGATTAACGGTTTAACGAAGTTAACTTTTTGATTACGACGCCCACCCCTCTTACCGGTTCAGCGGAACATGAAGCCACGACTCTATACCCCAGCGTACGACTTATGATGGGAAGGGAGCTTCCGTCTGTCTGGTGACCTCGCAACTGGGCGTCCGCCCGATTACCACTGCCCACAGTCACTACTGGTTAGCTGTGGCCCTGCAGGAGCAGTTTTAGGAGGAAGTCCACCACCAAGTTGCGATTACAAGCTGAAGCTCGCGGTAGGGTCCCATGAAGAGGAACTGCGACCGAGGAGCCAAAGCCGCGGTCCAGCTTCACTGAGGGTATCCTGTTTGGCTACACAATCCACGCCGGAAGAAAGGGACGCTCACCCAGCTCCAAAGCCCATGGTAAGGACCATATACCATATTGGATAAGTCTCTGGGTTACCTTCCGCATTCGTCGAGGACCAAGGAAAACTCAAGGTGGTCCATGTGGACCGGCTATGCGTTACTACGGCCCCGGTCGGTTCACATGGGGGCCACCATGGACGAAGAAGAAGACTCTTTCCGCTAGAGAGTGGGACGAGAGGAGGCAGCCGGTCCGTTAGAGCTCGAGGCGAACGTAAGACCGATGGTACGCCAGTATCGCCACAACCTCAGACGTTTGTAACAGCGATTAATGAGGCCACCGCACCACTCTGAAGAAGAGGAGACTGTTTCAATAGGCGCCCACAGGTGGGGCAAGACCTCGCAAGGCAAGGAGGATGCCGAGACGATGGGAATAATTATCGCAGGCAGAGGAGGAGGCCGAGACGATGGGATAATATTGCCTGGAGGATGAATCATGCCTACACCACTTATAAATATTAGCTGCTTTTTTTTTTGGTATGTTATGGTTTCACATTTTTATATGCACACTTTCCTTTTTGTACTGGTTTGTGGTCGGGTCGCTACTCATTGAAGAGGGGATAGGTTAACGAGTGGTCTACTTGCTTGTGTGTGTTGTTTGTGTGTGTGTGTGTGTGTGGTGTGTGTGTGTGTGTGTGTGTGTGTGTGGGTTGGTGTTGTGTGTGTGTGTGTGTGTGTGTGTGTGTGTGTGTGTGTGTGCGCGCGAAGCTTCACAGGAGGGCAGTTCGGCCTCAGCTCCTAGGCAGAGCGAGTGGAATGAGAGCGTAAGGTGACGAGGGAGATTCGTCGGGGTCGAAAGGCAGCCTGAGCCAGTTTTTTTTCCCCCTTCCTCCGCTACCACCATGGTCACAGCTCTTCACATTGGGATTAATGTGGTGCCGAACTGTGACGTGTGTTTTGGGAGTCAACCGTCTCCGTTTGTAAGGGTGGAAATGTAACCCGAGAAATCATTAATAGGGGAAGAGATTGAAATTAACACATAATATCAAATCAGCTAAACGAGGATTTTCCTCCACCGCCTCATTCCTGAATCACTGGTTAGGCCTTATATTTTAAGCCAGTAGTAATTAGACCTTAGCGAAACGAGGTGAGAACGGGGATTCTTAGGTTAGGATAATTTAGAAGCCGCTCGGAGGGGCGTTCATTGAGTTAAGTCCGCCTGTGGGGAGGTATATTCTCGCCCTTGGTAAGTATGTTATGAAATGTTTGGTTAACTAGAGATGTAGACATGACTTACTGGTGATTCCTTTTGTTGACATGAACTAATAAAGTGTATTAACTTAGGGGGCCCAAGGTAGGATGCTGTTTTGGCGGACCAGGGGGCTAAGCGACTCACAAAATTACAGAGTGGGGGCAACTACAACAACATGTCACAGCAGCCTTGTGAGGACAAGAGAAAGAAGAAATAGGAAAAAATAAGTGAGAGGGAAACAGTTGGAATTGGGATAGACTACGTAGACATTTATATTAGGATAACGACTTTGAAGCATTACATGTGCGTATCGTTAAGGGGTACCATGCGACTGAGTGACCAGAGTAGTAGCTACACTAGAGCAAGGATGACGACCTTGAAGCAATTCCATGTGCGTATCGTTAATGTGGTGACAGTGCCACCGAGTTACCAAAGATAGTAAACATATTAGTATAACGACTTGACATTCGCGTGCGTATCGCTTGGAGGGAAGGAAGACTTACTATTAAGATACGTGTGCATGTATACTAATTACCAAGTGAGACGTAAAGAGTTAAATATATTATAATTATAATAATATTACGCGTTGTCATTCAGTTTTTCCAACCATACTTACATATTTTTCTTAATCTTATTATTTTTGTTCATTCAATATTTTTCCCACTTACTGTGGGTGGTGGGCAGCGAGTAACCAGGACTGTAGAGTACACTCCCAAGGTGGGCACTACATAATGAGTGATAAACGGTGTAATGTGTCGCATGACGCACTACAGAAACAAGTGGGAATAAAGACCTAAAACCGTGACACTTTGTGTTTGAACAGCCTGTGGTCAGGATACTCTCCCAGGCATTGAGCACCGCCGAAACCCATACGTACAAGTGCCGTGTCGCATAAAACTAGGTAACGCCGCGAAATAATTAACGACTTCAACCTCCCCCCCCCGCCGTTTTACCTTACTTATTTACCACAAATACTTCTTTAATAAGTGAATTAATAGGACGTGTGTGGTCTGTGGTTGCTAAGGTACGGGAGGAGACAGGAGAGAAGGGAAAAGCATTAAGGTAGTGGATTAGTTAGTAAGAGCAAGGCATTGAGTGATCTAGCTCTATAACACGTCCTTAATGTCTATGTTAGTGTGATGGGCTTTATATGTATGACAATGTAGGTGAAGGGATTATCTTGTTAAAACTTTCCATCTAGGAGTATTTTGTGGGTAAATATTAAAGGAACAGCGATGGTGTGGAGGTAAGGGCTATTTATTTCGAGGCGTTTACCTATTTATGCAACACCGGGCCACTGTGGCGGTTCGGTTTTCAATATAATGAAAAGATTAATTAGAAGATACATATATCTTAAAACCAGAGTTTTAATTAATGTCTTTACTTAGGTATCAACATAAATCCACAGTGACATCTACACAAACAGGAGTTCGTTTAACGCAACTTCTGCAACGCGTCCATCAGGCTCATGGAATCGTCATGCCTGACATGGGATAAACACCTAAAGCCAGTGTCGTCTGATTGGGAAAACTTATATAACTTAAATAGTGAGGAAATTGTGCAGATCAAAACACGTTTGGAAAGTCATGTGAGAAACTGTTCAAATTATTACATGTTAAAGATCGACAGGTGTGTGGAGAATACGTTACGTAGACGGTAGAGCTCTGCCCCGGGGAAGTGCTTGGCGGCATCGCGGACTCGGAACTGCAGGTGGCGACACACTAAATAGACACCCACACAGCGGCCCTTCACCCACCGTGCCTTACATTCGTTATCAGGTCACCATGGGTCAAAACAGCAAAAAAGGTGAGATCCATGAAATGATAGCTGAAACTATTTTCGGTGTCTCGGTAAATTTGCAGTGTTTATACTCTCTCCAACAAGCTTAGGGACCTGTGGGAATGCGAGTTTTTTTGGTGAGGAGCAAAGATGCGTCGGAAACACGTATATTTGGAATTAAGTAGGAGAAAAAATCCCTATATCTAAGGTAGTTACTCTAGATCTAGGTAAATTTAACCTAACCTCCTAGCGGGGTGGGTGGTGGGGGACTCCGTCGGTAATAATGGACAGGACTTCGCGGTCATTTTCAGAGACACTGACAAATTTTTCCTGGCCAAAAATAGGTGCTTTATCTAATGGGGTAAATTTCTAGCGTTTACCCATACTCTCCATCTTCCCCCAAACAAGCTTGGGGACCTGTGGGACTGCGGGGTTTTCGGGTGGGGAGCAAATAATGCGTCGGAAACACGTATTTTTGAGTTATGTAGTAGAGGTGAATTTCCCTAGATCTAGGAAATTTACCCAACCAAATTTAACCTAAGCTCCAAGCGGGGTGGCTCCGCCCCCCTTAACCCCCCGGTAATCTAACCTAACTTAAGCGAACTGGTAAAAATTAAACCTAACTTCCTAACCTTCCGCCCCCCTCGACCCTCCGTAACCTAACAAAATTTTACCTTACCTCCTAGTGGGAGGGGAGGGGAGGGATTCTTGATACTCCGGTTATCATTCTGTTGTGAAGATCGGCAGGTTCGCACGTCTCTGGCTTAGAAGTAATCCAATCCATTTTCCTTAGATCTAGGGAATTTTTACAACACCCCTAACTCACAAAACTATGTGGTTGCAATGCATATTTTGTACCCCAGCCAAATATCACGCATTCCCCCAAAAGCCCCTAAGCTTGTTTTTTGGGAGAGGGGGGAGTATGGGCAAACACTAGAATAATACCTCGAAGGGAGATAGTATTATTTTCCAGAAACACATACTACAGTAGTTAAAAAAAAAAGAAAAAAAAAATCATCACCGAATTGTATGGTCGCCGTTTCCACTGTAAAGCACTGTATCTCCATCAGAAAAAGCACTAAAACTTGGCTGGGAAATATTAGTCAGGGTCTCAGATAACAGGAAGTGATTGAATAGAACAAACTATACCAAACCTAACCTTAACCTAACCTTATAGGTTTTTCATTAACCTAACCTAACCTTATCCTTAACCACAAAGTATACCTAACTTAACCTTAACCTAACCTTATAGGTTTTAATGAAACCTAACCTTAACCACAAGTATACCTAACCTAACCTTAAAGTTTTCATTAACCCCTTGAGGCCCAGAATGTAATTTCCATTGTAATTTGGCTACCATTAGACAATTTTTAGTGAATATAAGCAACATTTTTATAGATATGACATGTTTAGTATCCTTGTCGACTAACAAATTTGGTATATTAAGTTAATTTTCGTAATTTATTGCTAAAAAACTGACTACTTTTTATAGCAAGGAAAGATCTGGCTCGAAGGGTTAACCTAAAACCCCTTACCTACTGATGTTGTGGGAGCAGTGAGCGATTTCCCGGAGGAAGTGGTGGAAGATGGTGGTTTGTGACCCAACGGTTCATGACTCTGTGGGTATATCCCAGGTCGCTGAGGCCTCTACAGTGGCTGCTAAAAAATCTAGAAATTAAGAGAAATTTACACATTTCAAGGGTAACTGCTACAAAACTGAATTTTCTTCACATATTTCAAAATGCACACAAATCAATATTTTGTCATATTTCCCTTGACTTTCAACACTTTCTTAATCCTAGAAGGCATGGAATGAGCTGCTTTACAAAATACTCTACGCCTATAGCAACCCAGCTTTTCCTTATGACTTTCAGGTCATAAATGACTTGATGTAGGGACCCCAACAGCAGTCGCTACCTGAACCACAGAACATCCCTGTTCTAACAGGGTTAAGGCACGGGCTTTCTCTTCGTTTTTCGCTTCTGTCGACCCATGGTTTTGGAGAGAACAAAAGTTTTTTGGCCCCCAAACAGCCTAAAAGTATGGAGGGGACGGAAACGGAGAAAAGCAACACAGTTCCTATCTATGGGAAAGCCTGCAGCTACTAATGCTGCGAATGTTTTTTTTTGCCTCTAGGCAGGCGGGAGAGGCTGCCAGATTTATGAAAATTATTCCCCAGCAAATCGGGTGGCGGGAAATTGAATCTAAAGTTTGCACAAAAATAGTGTCTAATTTTTTTTGCGGCCACTATAGGTTTTCCCAAAAAGTCACTGATATTGTTTTTGCCAGGGGATATTCTTTTGGCATAGGGGAATGTTAAGAAGATGATGAAGCGCCGCTTGCGCCGCTTCGATGCCCCCAAACACCCACACTCCATCCACATCCTGCACAATTAATTTATAGCCCGTAGACTGATTCAAATCAAACCCTTACAGTACAACCGCCATTCTACAGTACTTTACAGCCTTTGATTGCTCCTAAAATGTCTTGGATGGCTAACGTAGTGAGCGTAACTTGATCTTGACTTGATCTTGATTTGGGAGTCACCCAGCGGATGCTGTCGGTGAAGCCTTTGGTCCGGCGTTCTCCCACACCGTAACTGTTAGGAGAGAAGCAAAAGAGGGGGGGGGAAGCACAGCCAGGTGTTTCACCCCCCCTCCCACCCCTCCCAGCACCACACCCACCACGGGGGCCCCATCACTTAGGGCCCCTGCCTCTCATTCTCTCTCATATGTGCTCTCCAATAAATTTTCCAAGATTCTTTTACACCCTTCAACAACGGCTGTCACTCCTCCACTCAGCACACAACCCCCGCAGGTACTCCATCTCCACACTCCTGTCTCTCTCTCTCTCCATTTTTCCACTCCGACCTCTCCTACCACTACCTCCAACATCTTTGTTCTAGCATACTCATACCATTCACATTCCAGCTTCAAGTGCTCCACGGTTTCATCCACTCCTGTCAACACACATCACACACAACCTTGCTACCACCATTCTTCCATCTGTACAATACGACTATTTACCTCCAGCGACTTTGTCCTGGCTCTGAAGAGTAAATCCCCTCCATAGCCACCATCATGAACCTTTCATACCGTGGGTGGTCCTTCTCCGTACCATTCCAGTGTTGATTTTTCACTCATTCCCCTCAGCCATTCTTCCTTCCCTTTCTCTTCCCACTCTCCTATTTATTTCCCTTTTGCACACAAACCATACTCCCATGTCTCATTACTCCTGTCACAAATATTCCCAGTTCACCTGTCCACCTTTCCACTTTTACTGAGTCTTTCATCCACTTCCCATACATATTCCAGTCCCAACCTTACTTGCCCACTTGCTGTCGTCCATTTGTTGCAGTCTAGCTCTGTACCTCAGTCCTGCCTTGCTATCCTCTCCTGAACGTGCTCCATCCCATGTCACCTCTAATCGCTTCTACTGCCACATACCTATTGGCAACCTAATGCTATTCTGCCTGCTTTGTTCTGTGTTACTTCCAATCTGTCCAACTCCTTCCTAGACCACACCATTGTTCCAGGCCATACATAATGCTAGGGACTGCCACACCTTCCATAGTCCTCTCACCACTTCATACTTTTGACCCGACATCTTGCCACACTGCCTAGCCTTCCAACCTACTGGTTGGCTCTAGCTATCCTCTCATGTTTAGTTTTCTCACATCCTTTATCATCCAACCAAATACCCAGATACTTGTACTCTTCGTTCTCTTTATTTCATTCCCACCCACCATCCAAATCCTGTCATCATCAGAGTCATCCCCATTCACCACCAACACCTGACTCTTCTCCTTACTGAGCCTAACATTGAAGTCCCTTCCATACTCAGTAGGGTGTCCCAAAATGCAAAAGTTTTGAAATGTTGCACGCTCGTGTGTTATTCCGGTTCTCTCATAGTAAAACAATATTGCGTTTGAAATTTGGGCGAATCGAGTAATATTTAGGGGTCCCGACAAGGTGAACATTTAGGTGACGTGACTCGAATTCAGGATTTTTCTAAATTTCCACTTTTTTTCTCCCTCAGGTTATCAACATGGCAACAAGAGCCGCTAGTAATCTTTGGCTGATCGACAAGGCTCCAATCGATGAAATCACCGGAGCCCAGCTACCATCGAAGGAGCAGGTCCTCCTCCGCTACTACCACCACCACCGGGAGATGGGGAAGACGGCGAGCGGGAGCAGTAAGGCGGTGGTGGAGAAGGTTCTCCCCTTCTGATCGCGCGCCGGGATTCCGACAACTACAGTAATACACGCCGGCACGAAGCTGTCAAAGCTGGTAAAGGCGTACAATGACCTCAAGAAGAACAAGAACAAAGACAGGCCGAAACATCGTATGGATGAGGAGATTTTCAAAGGAGACCTCCAAGAAATCTTCGACCTCACACACTCCTCTCTCCAACGGGCAGACGTGAAGGACGAGGACAAGGAGTTCCTACGGAGTCAGAGAGAAGACAGAGGGGAATCATCCATGGCTGGAATTGACCTCGTGACAGCGAAGAAGGTGGAGAAGCAGGTCGAGCGCGGAACTCGACTCAAGCGGCTCCGGGAACGTGAAGACAGCGACATTGCCAGGCTGACTGAAAGGGCGGAAATCCCAAGCCAAAGCAGTAGCAGCAGCAGCAGCAGTCCTGTGTCGACGACTTCATCACCGGCTCGTGGATCCCGAAGCCAGAGGAAAAAACTCAAACAGTCGCCATCGATCTCCGTGAAGGATCTTAACCTCATTTCAACTTGGGATCGAGAGAAGTTGTCGGTGCGGCAAGCAACGTCAACGTTCGCAGCTACCGCTCAAGTTCTTGGAATGGCCATTGGGAGTATGGCGGTCTCGAAGAGCACGGTCCATCGAGCACGAATTGCGGGGAGAGAGCAAGCCGCCGAGAAGATCGTGGAACTGCGGAACCAGGAGATACCTGAGAGGTTGGTCCTGCATTGGGACGGAAAACTCCTCCTGTCCCTCTCTGGCGATACAGAGGACCACATCGCCCTCCTCCTCACAGGGGAAGATGACGCCGAGTTCCTTCTTGGGGTCCCGGCAAGCTCGGATTCGACTGGCAGAAACGTGGCTGCAGTGGTCTTGAAGGAGGTGGACGAAGCGGGTGTCAGGGACAAGATCATCGCCTTCTGTTTCGACACCACGGCTTCGAACACTGGCATGGTGCAAGGTGCTTGCATTCGGATTGAGCAAGAACTCGGACGAAGCTTGCTTTGGTTGGCCTGCCGCCATCATGTCCACGAGGTGATCCTCAAGGATGTCTTCGAAGCCAGCCTCGGCTCTTCCTCTGGTCCTGACATTGGAATCTTCAAACTACTCCGTGATTGATGGTCCTTTGTGGATTCCTCGCAGAGAGAGACGGTGGAAACATCGGTGGACCTCGTAGAGTTCTTTGCCACCAATGACACTGCCAGCAAGCTGAAGGACGACGCATTGGCCTTCCTGAAGGAGGCTCTGATGTCGAAGAACCATCCCAGGGAGGACTATGAAGAACTTCTCTGTCTCTCCTACCTGTTCCTCGGTGGTGAAGGTCCAGCCAAACCATTCCGCCGTCCTGGAGCTCTCCATTACATCAAGTCCGGTAGATGGCCAAGGCCATCTACTGCCTCAAGCTTCAGATGCTGAAATCCCAGCTGTCGCTGACTGGTCGAGAGAAGGCCGGAGTGGAACGAGTGGCCCTCTTCGTTGCTCTGGTGTACTGCAAGCAATGGCATGAGGCACCGATCTCTGTGAAAGCTCCGTTGAATGACGTGCTCTTCCTCGAGATCCTCAAGACATACCCTGACCAAACCGTTGCCAAGGCAGCAGAACAAGCCCTGCGACGCCACCTGTGGTACGTTTCCGAGGAAAATGCGGGACTGGCCTTCGACTCAAGGATTGATGTGGAGGAGAAGAAGCAGATGGTCAAGGCATTGGACAAGCCCGCCTCGAAGAAGGAACTGAAGCGATTGGAGGGAAAAAAGATGAAGATGTCTTCCTCCCTCTCGTCCTTCGTCACTTCGAAGACACGGTCCTTCTTTCAGAAACTCGATGCGGACGAGAGCTTCCTGGCAAAGGACCCGGCATTGTGAGAGAAGGACGACCGATTCAAGGACGCTCGGAAATGGGCACTTGGCCTCCGAGTGGTCAACGATGCCGCGGAGCGGGGCATCGCCCTAGTCCAGCGCTACCTGGGGTCCATGAAGTCGGCCGCACAGGAGAAGTATCTCCTCCAGTTAGTCCACCACCATCGGAAACTTGTGGGGTGGGAAAAGAAGGAGGACCTTCATAAGAAGGCTTTCTGAATGGAAACAATGAAAACTGTCTGTTTTGGTTTCCTAATAAGATTCTTTCTAAAAGTGTGGGATGTTTGAGTTTTTTCTTTTTTTTTAAAGGGTTATTAGAAAATTGTTCAGTTTGTCGCGACCCCTAAATATTCTCCGAATTTCATCTAATTCACAAAACTCTTCTTATACATATGTGAACAGAAGTAAACACGAGCAAGTGAAAAAAAACATGTTTATTTTTTCCCCTCTATGATCTTGGGACACCTAATACTCAGTACAGCATTCAGCATCTCTTGTAGCTCATTGTGGTTTTCACTAAGGATCACGACATCATCTGCATACATCAGTACACTCAACACTTCATCTAAAATTTTCACACCCAGACCTACGCTTCACTCTCACTGCCATTTCCTCAACATATAACCCAAAAAAGTTAGAGGAGAAAGGACACAGCCCTGTCTTTACTCCTCTCCTACCCATCCAGTCTCGAGGTCACCCATACTGAACTTGGCTGTTGTTCTCATACATACTGCTTATTTTTTTAACAACCTTCTCACTCATGCCAATCGTCTCCAATACCTTACATAGCATTCTCCTATCCACTCTTGTCATATGCTTTCTCAATTCTAGAAAGGCTAGATATTTCTTTCTTCCCCCCTTTTCCTTGTTCTCTCAATCACTTCTTTTCACTACAAACATTTGTCCTCACCTCTTCTGTCTTTTCGGGAATCCATTCTGCTTTCACCCATCACCTTATTTCTTTCCACAACTTCACTAGTCTTTCATTCAGTACAAAATCTTACATACCGTGTCACACACCGCTATTGGCCTATAATTTTTAAATCTCCTTCCTACTCTTGTGTCCTCCCTTATGTATGAGGGTCACTCTACTGTCATTCCAGGCACCAGGCACCCTTTCCTCTCTCCATATATATCCAAACAACTCATGCATTCCCTAAATTACTCCCTCACCTCCCTCTCTATACAATTCATTCGGGATACCGTCCTTTCCCAGGGCCTTTCCATTTTTCAGTTTTCTTACATACCCTTCAATCTCATCCATTCTAATTTCTTCATCCATCATTTCCTCTATTTCCTCCCTAAGGTGACGTTCCCTAAGTCACTATCAGGCTCATTCACACCTCCAATATCTTCCAAAAGTCTTCTACAGCTCTGACCTTTTCCTTTTTCTCTCTTAGTGACCTGCCATTTACCACTAGTTCTTCTACATTTCCTGTATGCTTACTCTCTTCTCCTCTCAAGAATTATACCATCCCTACCTCTTTCCTCACCTTTTTCCCTAAGTTCTTTGATCACTTTTCTCTCTTCATTCACTCTTGCCTTCCTCCCCAAGCATTTCACCTCCTTTTGCTTACTCTTATACTCTTCTCATGCCCTTTCATACTCTATTCGTTCAGCTTCACTTTTGACCTATTCTTTTTCAGACTCCTACACTTCCTATTTGACTGTTTCCTTTCTTTCCTGGCCTTGTCGATTCATTGTTCCACCAACTCTTTCTTGTCCTGCAATTTGCTCTTTCTTGTTCTGCCTATGCTCTCTTCTGCCCGCTTTGTTAAGCTTCCTTAACAATCTCTCATTCATCTCACCCCACACTCTCTCACCCTCAAACCATTCTCCCCACTTCCAGTCCTCATTACTCACCACTTCTCTGAATAACCCCAGTCTGCATCTCTAAGCTTCCAACGTCCATTCCTCTCCTCTTTCACGTTCACTTTTTTCCCCCTTTTTTTCCCAAACACTCATACTCCATTACCATGATGTTAGGGTCACTCGCTAAAATCAATTGTCCTTTCCTCTCCACCCACAACTTCTCACTCGTTTCTCTACCTTTCCGGTTCACTAACATAAAGTCAATGGCAGATTCTTTCTCCCTTCCACTCCAGGTCCCTTTCTTCAGCCAGGTCACATTCAAAATTTCTAATTCATTCCCTCTGCAAAGTCAAGCAGCAATTGGCCATTTCCATTTACTTCCTCTCCTAACACCCCAAATGTGACCATTCATGTCTCCCACCCACAATCACATTTTCACTCCTATTCTTTTTCTACAAACCTTTGCAAAATTTCTATACTTTCTTTTCATTCTCGGCTCTCGCTCCTGTTCCTTCCACTGTCATGAAACACACTATCACCAAGATCCTTTCTCTTCCTTACGCACCTTATATTCCAGACGTACTGCCATAATATCCTCACCCATTTCACACCCTCCTACATCTAGCCCCTCTACATCTATACCTGCTTCCTGCCTAACAAGTACTCCCACTCCGCCACCCTTTTTTCTGCTGCTTACTTCGCCCTTGCCGATCATACGGGAATTCTCAGATATAAGTTCAATTCTCTCTCTCATTTGTGTTTCTGTCACTCCAACTACGTCAATGTTCCATTCATTCATTTCCCTGCTGAGGTCTTCCATTTTTCAACATTCCATCCTCTAACATTTACACAGCCCAACCTCACATTCCCTTTTGTTGTCAACAGTCACTCATTCGCATTTGTCACCCTCTTTTCCCTCAACCTGCAGCTCTCTCAGTCGCGCGTATCCACTCAAGCATTCTCCCGCACATCCGCCTCTCTCCTTCCCAGTTTAGGTGCACTTTGTCTCCCTCAAAGACCCCTGTGGGAGTGCACCGTCCAGGTCTATGAAGCTTACTCCATAGTCCCCTGGATCCTTACTGCACTCCGCTTTCATTTTTACAACCTCCTCTTGGAGTCCCCTTTTTTGTGTCGCGTCTCATTTCCTCATACCCTGCATTTTCCCGAGGTCGCCTCATGATTCCCACCACAGCCACTCGTACTTTTTTTCTGTCCTTCTTTAATCCTTAAGGCCTCCATCACCTTGCCCACCGTCTGCTCGGGGCCTAACCTCCTAAGGCTGTTCCCCCTCCCTGCATTATCACCATTCCTTCCTGTACACCCTTCACCTTCCCTCACCTCCTTCACAACATCCTCCATACCCTTGCCACTCAGGCTAACCAGCACACTCTTCTGGTCTCTCATAGGGCCCCGGTCGCCTAACATTCTTCACCATACTGTCCCCTATACACAGTATGGGCCACTCTTTTTCCCGCGGGTTTTCCCCCGTTGCTCTACCAGTCCTGACCCTCCTGGGTTGGTAATCTCTACCACCTCATCTCCCCCACTCGGGCCTGTAGCGGCCACAGCCCCACCGGGAGCCGGGCATCCCGGTCCCCTAGCCTCATCCACGCCCTCAATTGTCTTAGCTGCCTCTTTCAGGCAAAGGCGATGGGGGGCGGCGGATCGCCAGCCTCACCCACGGGCTTCAGTGGCCTCAACTGCCTTCTAACTGGCCGAGGGGAGGAGGGGAGTCCCCCCGTCTCACCCACCCCCCTCAACAACCCCCCTAGACGCCCTACTTTGACAGCTTCCACCGCTGCAGCTCCCCCAGTCTCACCCACACCCTCAACAACCCCCTAGACCCCCCTGCTGCGACAACTTCCACCGCTGCAGCTCCCTCAGTCTCCTCTCCTTCGGGCATGCATGCTTTGGTGAGTCTAACGTCAAGCACCCTCAACTCCAGGGCCCGGGTGGGTCTGGCCCCCAAGCCCTGCTCATTACCCTTACCCGCCCTTTCTGCCTCCATGTTTTTTACTTTACATGCAAGGCTTTTTTTATCCACCTCCAGGGGTTTTATCCAATCCTTTACGTTCTCCAGTTCAGCCTTGCAGTTTTCTAGTTCCCTAGTCTCACCCCATTCTCCACCTTTAGCTTTCGGGTCTCTTTCAGTCCTTAATTACCTCTTTCTGCACTTCCCACAGAACCACAGTTTCCCTTTGTGCCCTGGAGCTCTTGTATAGCTCTGGCCGCATCCCTTCACAGGGACTATGCGACCACCATTTGCAGCTATCGCACTGCAAGCCACTGTCCTTGCCCGTGACTTTTTCACGATAGCGGGCACTGTGCCTGCTTTTCCTCACCCCCTCATGACACGGTCCCCCATCTCCCTGTCTCGCCTACTTTTCTCACCCCAGTTGCAGTCAATGCACTTCCCACTTCTGACTCGCTTTGACCTGGTGCTAAAGCTGCCCCTCTTCCTGGTCACCCACGGATCTCACTTGGTTTACCATCCCGACGCACCTAACACCCTTTTCACGATACACTGATCCTCTCTAACTACTTCAAGCTATTCGCCTGTGCACCTGTTGCTCCTACCCAACAATGCCTATGTAGCTACCCATACCCATATACCCCCTAACTTCCTCAAAACTAACTCAAACTACCTCATCTTAGCACGTTGATGTTCACAGCGTGAACTACCCACGCCAAGCACTCAACACCCGAAAATCCTCACAACACCATCCCTACCAGTGCTACCACTAACGCCACAGCTCCTAACACACTCCTACACCATACTGCCAGCCTGACAACACCCTGGATAACACTAGTAAACCAATAAACACAATAATAACACCTCACCGGGCCATTCCTCCTGATTTGGATTTGGGGGAGAAAAAAATTTTCGAGCCTGTCATTGGGTATCCTTTCCTGAACCTGATCCACTTTCAACACCAGTTTTCAAAACTTTTGTCGGTTTAGTCGAAGGAGGAAGGTGTGTGTGCGCGCTATTACAGAACTATAAAAAATGTCAATATCTATTTATAATAATAAGCGAAAGGTGTGTCTGTCTGTCTGTCTGTGTGTGTGTGTGTGTGTGTGTGTGTGTGTGTGTGTGTTTGGTATAGGTTCCGCCCTATAGGCCCAATCCCATTTACATGGCACATTTTTGGAACCAGGTCGACCAGGGAAGGTTTTAAGCCCACTTATGAGATGATCCGATCACTTTTTTTTTTTTTTTTTTAGCACCCTTTTAGCAGAATTGTAAAAAAAAGTGGTTGCGAGAATTGAGGAAACCTTGATGTAGGGTGATGGGTAATGGGTGGGGTGAATGGGTGGGGTGATGGGTAAGGGGTTTGAATGAATGGGTGGGGGGTGAGGGAATAGGTGGGGGGTGATGGGTAATGGGTGAGTGAATGGGTGTGTGGTGATGGGTAATGGGTGAGTGAATGGGTGGGGGGTGATGGTAATGGGTGAGGGGAATGGGTGGGGGGTGATGGGTAATGGGTGAGTGAATGGGTGTTGTGGTGATGGGAAATTGGGTAATGGGTGAGTGAATGGGTGTGTGGTGATGGGTAATGGGTGAGTGAATGGGTGGGGGGTGATGGTAATGGGTGAGTGAATGGGGGGAGTGATGGCAAGGGGTTTGAGTGAATGGGTGGGGGGAATACATACATTTCTACACCCCATGATTTCAGGAAAGTTAGAAGGGGCTATCTGGAGAGTCCGTGTTGGTGGGCCGAAGGCCCACCAATAGCCCTTCGCAGGAGCTAGCCAAAAAGTCCCCCCGGAGGGCGCTTTGCGGCTAGTGTAGCTATATAAGTTTTGAAGGTTATGTGGAAGTAGATTAGTACTGCACAGTATACTGAGCAAAAAAATTACAGAAAAACGTGAGTGGTAAGGACGGTAGTGACCGTGAAGTTCTTGTCCATTATAACCGCTCCGTCTCCCTCAACATCCCAGTACAGACATTGCCCTCGGTTTTCGAACATAATTCGTTCCAAAAGTTGTTCTAAAACCGAAACACATTTTCCATAAGAAACAAATATAAATGGATTAATCCGTTCCTGACCCCAAAACAAAGATTTTTTTTTTTTTTTACCTTTTAGCTGTATTTATGCATAAAAATGCCTATAAATGCAATGTAATATTATATTATAACATTTTTTATTATTTATTTTTTCATTATAACTTTTTTTATTTCTTTTACCGTCTTCTTTATAGGAACTGGCAACTAAGCGGGCTCTTTTTGTTGTGCCCTTGGCCAGTCCCTTTGTGATGTAAAAAAAAAAAAAAAAAAATTAATAATAATATAATAATGATGTCAGCAACCGAGTTATCGTACGGCAACCGGTGCAATTATGAGGTTGAAATTCTGTTCGTGAACCGATTTGTTCGAAAGGGAGACGTTCGAAACCCGAGGTTTGACTGTAATCGGTAATAATGGACGAGGACTTCGCGGTCATTTTCAGAGACATTGACAATTTTTCCTGGCCAAAAATAGGTGCTTTTTCTAATGGAGATGGTTTTATTTTTCGGAAACCCATAGTTTTCATACAAGCAAAAAATTTCATCACCAAATTTTATGATCGCCGTTTCCATTAAAACACTGAATCTACATCATAAAAAGCACTTAACAACTTGGCCTGTAAAAATTAGTTAGGGTCTCAGATAACAGGCAAGTGATTGAATAGAACAATATACCAAACCTAACCTAACCTTAACTTAACCTTAAAGGCTTTCATTGTACCTAATCTAACCTTAACCACAAGGTATGCCTAACCTGACCTTTTTTAACCACAAAGTATACCTAACCTAACCTTATAGGTTTTCATGAAACCTAACGAACCTTAACCACAAAGTATACCTAAGCTAACCTTATAGGTTTTCATGAAACTAACCTAACCTTAACCCAAAGTATACCTAACCTAACCTAACCTTATAGGTTTTCCATGAAACCTAACCGAACCTTAACCTTAGCCCTCTTACCTACTGAGGTGGTGGGAAGCAGCGAGCGATTTCCCGGAGGAAGTGGCAACATCCAGCACAATCCATTTCTCGCCGTAGACTTGATTCATATCAAAGCCTTACAGCACAAAGATCCGTTGTCTTAATGGGCCCCAGACATAACTACGTCACTGTTTGTTTACATCGGTGTATTGTGGGGATAAGTCGGGGTCGCCGCGGGTGGACCTACGAAGGGAAAACTACGGCGATGGAAGAATTTAGAGTTATTTTGTGCGAAATTGATAATCCAGGTGCTATATTACTGTGCTCTGTTCTCGCTGACAAACATATAGAGAAGATCTAAGGAAATGGCTGATGTGCAGAGGCTTCTAAACCAAAAACAATAGAGTCACAACAGAGCCTCGTCAAAAGGTAAGCAAGTGGTAGGTACGTACGGGGAGGTCCCGTTTACGAGCATTCGGTATACGAGAATCCGATGATACGAGATGTGAAAATTAGGGTCTATTTTCAATATACGAGATCGAAAATCCAATGATACGACATTAAAACTGGGGTTTGAGTAAAATTATCAAGTTCAAAATGTGTGCCCTACCACTCCCGGGCTGGACAAGGGGGATTTGGTTGACCCCAGTGAGTAAACCTAGCAAGTCGTCGTGACCTAAAGGGTAATTAAGCATATGGTGCGGCCTGACATTTAGGGGTAATTAGCAGGTGTGCGGCCCCAACCTGGGGACCGCAGTCAGGTCACGCCTTTCTAGGGGGGACCTGAAGGGTAATTAAGCACATGGCTCGGCCTGACCTTTAGGGGTACAGGAGAAACCCCGTTTATCCGGCACCCTCGGGGGGGGAGCGCATGCCGGAAACTCATTTTGCCGTTGTTTTGAGAGTTTTCTTATGGAATCCCCAAAAATCCACTTTTTTTTTTTTTTTTTTTTTTTTTTTTTTCCCCAATCACAAGGAACTGGCCAAGGGCACAAACAAAAATGGGTAACACAAAGGCCGCTTAGTTTTCCAGTCCCTATAAGAAGACAGTCAGAGAATAAAATAAAAAAGTGGGGGTGAGCCAATTTAGTTCGGGAGGTGTCTTTTTTACTCTTT
Organism: Chionoecetes opilio; assembly: GCA_016584305.1. Taxonomy (NCBI): domain Eukaryota; kingdom Metazoa; phylum Arthropoda; class Malacostraca; order Decapoda; family Majidae; genus Chionoecetes; species Chionoecetes opilio. Next base: position 30,566 of record JACEEZ010000286.1, read on the forward strand.
TTTTTGAAAAGATGTAAGTCATAGGAAAGTGGGAAAACAGAAACAGGGAAAAAGTTCCAGAGTTTATCAGTGGAAAAAAAAAAAAAAAAAAAAAAAAAAAAAAAAAAAAAAGCCTGGGTTGATTAGTGCCGTTGTTTTGAGGCTGCCGTTGTTTTAAATGGCCGGTTAAACGAGGTTCTCCTGTATATATATCTATATCTATATTATAATATATAATTATATATATATATATATATATATATATATATATAATATCTATCTATCTATCTATCTATCTATCTATCTATCTAATCTATCTATCTATCTATCTATCTATCTATCTATCTATCTGTGTGTTTTGTTGTGTTTGCTATACAATAAACCCTTCATACTCGCGGGTTTCAGGCTCGCGGCTTTGATTACTCGCGGGGTTTCAACCCCCTTTTTTTTTTTTTTTTTTTTTTTTTTTTTTTTTTTTTTTTTTGTTCCCTCCTAATTGCTTGCTCTCTACAGGGGCCTTATCCGCCCATGTATGGAGTATGTCTCACATGTTTTGGGGAGGATCCACTCATACAGCTCTTCTAAACAGGGTTGAGTCAAAAGCTTTTCGTCTCATTAACTCCTCTTCTCTGACTGACTGTCTTCAATCTTTAAATCACCGCCGCAATGTTGCTTCTCTTGCTCTCCTCTACCGTTATTTTCATGCTCACTGCTTTTCCTGAACTTGCGAACTGCATGTCTCCCCCACTCCCGCGGCCTCGCTGCACAAGACTTTCTACTCATTCTCATCCCTATTCTGTCCATCTTCCTAATGCAAGAGTTAATCAGTATCTTTACTCTTTTCATCCCTTTCACTGGTAAACTCTGGAACTCTCTTCCTGTTTCTATTTTTTCCACTTTCCTATGACTTAAATCTTTTCAAAAGAAGAGTAACAGACACCTCCCGAACTAAATTGGCTCACCCCTGTTTTTATTTTATTCTCTTACTGTCTTCTTTATAGGGACTGGCAACTAAGCGGGCTTTGTGTTACTCATTTTTGTTGTGCTCTTGGCCAGTTCCTTGTGATGTAAAAAACAAAAAAAAAACAAAAAAAAACAAATAACAAAACTATGGGGTAAATGAATGACTAATGTCATGCTCGCAGATTTACGATACTCGCGGGTGTCTCTGTTCCCTAACCCCCGCGAGCATGAAGGGTTTATTGTAGTTTATTTTAGCTTGAAAAACATGTCTTTTTTATTTTTTTTTTAATTGATGGGGTCCTGGAACCAAACCTATATTTTACCATTAGTTATGTGTTTCGTTTATACGAGATTTCACTTTACGAGTATGCCAGGTGGAACCTAACTGCTCGTATCTTCGGGACCTTCCTGTACTGTGTCCCTACCACTTGTTACTTCTTAATGAGACTCTTTGTGACTGTTTTCCTGGTTTAGAAGCCTCTGCACATCACCATCACCTCAGGTCTTCTCTATGTTGTCAGCGAGAACAGCACGGAAATATAGCACCTGGAATATCAATTTTGCCCAAAACAACTCAAATTTTTTTCATCGTCATAGTCTCTCTTTGTAGGTTGTACATTCATGGTTATGATAGTATTAAAATACCTTATTAATGGAGTTCCTTTTGTTGTCTTTCCTCATAATAAGTAGTGGTACATTTTGGTTTAAGTGTTACTTGACGAGCCAATGCATACTCTTGAGTCTATACCAACATCACCAACCTTTGCTTTGATTTATCTTATTATTCCATCCATAAACAAGTTGCATAGAACCAGGGTAGAACAAGAAGTAACGGATTCAAGCTGGAAAAGAGTAGGTTTAAAAAAGAAATAGTGAAAAACTGGTTCACAAATAGGATGGTAAATGATTGGAATGGACTCAGTAGACAGGTGGATCTAGGTAGTATTAAGTATATCTATAATTATGTTATGGATGTATCTGAAGGATCTGTGAAGGTTTGGAGAAATAAAAAAAAAGTTTAGGGGAGACGGGGGGGGGGGGGGGGAAAAAAAACGAATAATGCAAAAAATGCGTCATAGCAAAGATAAGGGTGCACATGTCCTTTGTGGCGCAAGCTTGCAGGCAAGCTTGTGCCACCTGCGTCGTCAGACGCATGGCGCATTTAAATGCCTGCCGCAGTTTAATGTCCGACCCTCACAGTCAGCTGATATTCTGATACTCTGTTGTTTACCTTCATATCTCTGTCAATTATGGCTTGATTTTAATAAGTTTTTTTGTATTTTGCTGTACGACACTTTCTCTAGCCTCTCTTAGCAAGCAGACAGGATTAGCCGCTGAGACCGTGGTCCGTGAGCGGTAGTGTACGGCAGATAGTCAAAGGTAGAGGTACGCAGTCACTTTCTGACTTTTTCTTGCTTTCTACCGTGTTTTCTCTCTTTATTTTACTCATCATGCCTCACAGTAAGCGTAAAGAGCTTTTGAAAGCTCGAGGAAGGGCTCTGTACAGGGCAAAACTTGAGCTATTGAAGGACAGTGGTGGTGGTGGTGGTGGTGGTGGTGGTGGTGAAGGTTCATCAACCACCACACCTGTTGATACTAGAGTACCTTTATGTAGAGAGTAGTGACAACTCAATTTATGGGCGCCATCTTGCTGACAGGGCCTCTCCGTTCACTCTACAGTACCCTCCCGAGTTTCACGCTATGCGAGTTTCGCAATCCGCGAGTATCGCGCCGAGTCCTAAATTTCTTACCATCCCGACTTTCGCGCATTATCTCACCGACTTTCGCGCTGCTTTGTACTGTTTTTTTTTTTTTTTTTTTTTTTTTTTGGGTGTGTGTGTGGTGTGTGCGTGCCAACAGCGCCATTAGGCAGTGACCTCCAGGGGTGGGATGGTAAGCCTGGAGGTTCCCTCGAGGGCTGTGATGGTTGGCCCTCGTCCTTGGTGGCGAGGCAGGATTTTTTATAGTGACGCTTGTGATTAGAGGTTCATGTCGCCCCCCTGTGGCCTCCAATGCACTCGCAATCATAGGTAGAGTTAATGGGCAGCATGTGGTGTTCTTAGGCCATCAACGGTGCAGAGAAAGATTTTATATCTTACGGTAATATCAAGATCAAGTATCGCTAAAGAGGTAAATAGTCGTATGTACCTACAGATAGAAGAATGGTGTTAGCAAGAAGGTGTGATGTGTGAGACAGGAGTGGATAAAACTGTGGAGTATTTGATGCTGGAATGTGAACGGTATGAAATATGCTAGAACAAAGATGTTGGAGGTAGTGGTAGGAGAATTCGGAGTGGAAGAATGGCGAGAGATGAGAGACAGGAGTGTGGATAGGCAGATGGAGTACCTGCTGGGGTTGTGTGCGGAGTGGAGGGAGTGACAGTCGTGTGGCTGAAAGTGTAAAAGAATTCTTGGAGACTTCTTGGAGAGCACGCATGGGAGAGAATGAGAGGCTGGGGGCCCCTCAGTGAGGGGGGACCCCGTATGAATATGATGCAGAGAGAGAATGTGGGTAAAATGAAACACCTAGTTTTGCTTCCCCCTTTTGCTTCTCTCCCAAAAGAATACTACGTATGTGGGAGAACGCCGAACCAAAGGCTTCACTGACAGCATCAGCTGGGTGACTCCCAACTCAATCTCAAGCTCGTAGGTTCTCTCTCCCCCTCTTCCTCCTCTCCTGTCCTCTAGTTTTGGCCGACCACCCCGTGAGGGGGGTCACAAACCCCCGGCTAACACCCAGTACCCATTCACTGCTGGGTGGACAGGGGCTCGGGGCACTTTCAGGGTATTTTTTGGGGGAGAAAGTGACTAAATAAGCCTTTTTACAGTGTTTTCAATCCCAAAATTTCGTGATCCTCGAGTTTAGCGCTATTGTCTTGTGAAGAAAGCAAGCACCAAATTGGGGAGGGAAACTGTAGACCCGCAGAAGTTCTCAAGGCATGACCCCGCAGTATATCATGTTATATATGTAGAAATGATATACTGTTATCTTCGGAAATGTTTGTTCCATAAGATTATCACATAAAACACAGTAAAACACATTAAATAAATGCCATTATGAGACTGAAAATATGCATGAACTTAAAATTCACTTAAAGTAATCGTCCAGACCATTTCATCATTCCCCATCTTCTCCCCAATCTGATTTAATGCAATCAAATTATAGCCATTAGCGAGTATATCAACAATATGTTTGTAACTTTTTGCATCCAGTCAGCCGTTTTTAAATAATCCGCAATCAAAATCTGCAAATTTCCCGAGCTCTCAAAACGCTCCTCAAGGCTTGCAGACGACGCAGCACGACTCGGTGACATCACAGCAGAAGCCTCCTCTCCCCGGCTGATAATCACCACTACAACCTTATAGTCAGGAGGAAGAAAGGAGGAAAGAGAGAGAGAGAGAAGGAAGAAAGGTGGAAGAGAGAGAGAGAGAGAGAGAGAGAGAGAGAGAGAGAAGAGAGAGAGAGAGAGAGAGAGAGAGGAGAGAGAAGAGAAGGAAGAGAAGAGAGAGAGGAAGAGAGAGAGGAAGAGAGAGAGAGAGAGAGGGAGAGAGAAGGAGAGAGAGAGAGAAGGAAGAAGAAGGAAAAATAGAGAGAGAGAGGGGGAAGAAGGAGGAAGAGAGAGAGAGAGGAGGAAGAAGGGGAGAAGAAGAGAGAGAGAGGAGGGAAGAAGAGAGGAAGAGAGAGAGAGGAGGAAGAAGGGAGGAAGAGAGAGAGGAGGAAGAAGGAAAGGGAAAAGAGAGAGAGAGAGAGAGAGAGGAAGGAGAGGAGAGAGAGAGAGAGAGAGAGGAGAGAGAGAGAAGAGAGAGAGAAGGAAGTAGGGAAGAGAGAGAGACTGGTTGAGTTGCCAACACACACACACACGCATCTCTCCTTTGCCATTATCTCTTCATCTCACTGTCTCTCACAACGTAATTTCTTGTCTCTTCCAGCAGTAATCCTTCCCTTAGTTATATAATCTGTCCATACTGTCATATCTGTCCTATAACACATAATAATACCGTCAAAACTACACTATGTGGCAAGGCGGTGGTGTGGCTGGGTGGGGTTCACACTCCACACACTACTACTACTATACTAAGACGACTCATACTACTATAACCGACCTACGCAACCCTAACTACATTTTTTTTTAGATCTCTATAATCCCCAAAATCCCTTTTTTTTTTTTTTTTTTTTTTTTCTTTTTTCCCCCCAAAAGGAACTCCAAGGGGAAAAAAATTAACCAATCCCCATTCCCGCCAAAAAAC
>JACEEZ010000286.1:35901-40901 GCA_016584305.1 Chionoecetes opilio
TTTTCCCTTTTTTTTTTTTTCCCCCCCCCCTTTTTTTTTTTTGGGGCCCTTTTTTTTTTTTTTGGGGGTTTGTTTTTTTTTGGGAAAATTTTATTGTTATTCAACATAATTAGGAAAAAAAAAAAAAAAATGGGTCTGGACGATTACTTTAAACTCTTAATCCTTTAAAACTTTGTGAGACAACTTATAACATGAACATATCAATAGAAGCAGAATTTTATTAGCTTTCCATTGATATATTTTGTTTTCTGGTAAATGAATTAGCACCATGCATAAATTAGCGGCGTTAACTAAATAAATCGCCGCGCCGCTCTCTCTCTCTCTCTCTCTCTCTCTCTCTCTCTCTCTCTCTCTCTCCTCTCTCTCGTCCTCTCTCTCTCTCTCTCTCTCTCTCTCTCTCTCTCTCTCTCTCTCTCTCTCTCTGCATTTTCATACTCTAGCATATCATATATTATATATATATATTTATATTTATTATTATATATATTAATCATATATATATATTATATTATATATATATAATATAAATATAGATAATATATATATATATATATATATATATATATAACGTATATGAGGAGAGAGAGAGATATTGAGTGAAGAGAGAGAGAGTATGAGTGAAAGAGAGAGAGATATGAGTGAAAGAGAGATATGAGAGAGAGAGAGAGAGAGAGAGAGAGAGAGAGAGAGAGAGATTACAAAAAACTTTTTCTACTTTTATATTACGTATTTATATATACAGTCAAACCTCGATATAATGGACCTCGATGTAATGGACTTCGGATATAACGGACTCCATTTGCGTGACTTTTTTTTCTTTTTTCTTCTTCATATTAGACCGCTTATCGCCGCTCGAATTGTCAACTCAACATAATTGTATTATTTTCTCATTTTACTTTGGAATGCTTGGGTTTTAAGGAGTTTTGATGTATCACATATTAAATATAATATTATAAGGAAGGAGCCTGTGTTGCTAGTGATTTAGTGGTAGAAGGTGTGTATTGTTTAAAATAGTGACTATTAGTGTTATGGCGTGGCCGCTGCTACGTCTCCCTGTCACCTCAAACACCCTAAAATCACCTTATCTAAGGTGACACGCAGTGCTACACTGACCTAATAGTGACACGTGTATAGAACTGCACTTCACAACCTATAATATATATAATAATGAGCATTAGTCATGATATAAGCAATACCTTGGAAGCCACTGCTGAATTTGGCTTGTAGTAATTTGTTTACCATTGACTAGAGCTTGAGCTTGACTAGCTACACGGTCTGGTTGAGTTTGTGATTATTTCTCATTTATTTCACGTGTAGGATCGGACCAAATTCAGCATGTAGTACCAGTCACTGTTTACACTCCCAACATAGCTACACAGGTCTGGTTGTGTTTGTGATTATTTCTCATTTATTTCACAATTTTTTTTTTTCCGTTTTCTTCACATATTTTTCCCCCCCTTGGGAAAATACCCTCGCTATAACGGGACAATCGGCTTTAACGGAACCACTCTTCCCCCCCCCCCCCTTTAGTCCGTTTATATCGAGGTTTGACTGTATATATATTATGTATATATATATACAGGGAGGTCCCGTTATACGAGCATTCGATATACGAGAATCCGATGATACGAGATGTGTAAATTATGGTCTATTTTCAATATACGAGATCACAAATCCAATGTTACGACATTCAAACTGGGGTGAGTAAAATTACCAAGTTATTTACTAAAGTAAATTACAAGTTATTTACTAAAATTATACACATTTACTAACTATATGATTTTACCTAAGGTTGTACGATAATCAATCTGAAAATAACGTGCAGACTGGCCAACGACTGCTCGAGACTGGTATTAGCAGAGGTAGGAAGTCTCCAGGCTCGCTTATTATTGTTTGGTATGCTATGAAATATCATTTCTCTAGGTGAATGTAGACATATGATTGCATTTGGATGGATATCATTCATATATATGAGTAAAGAGATGAAATACAAGCAAGGAATCATCCACGTCTGGCAGCGCGGCCTTTGGCAGCAGCAGCAGCAGCATGAGCCAGCCCGTGAAGCCCGTGAGGTGGATATCAACACCACTAGACCAAGAGAGATAGATGTCTTTGGTAATATTTAGTAGGGGAGCGAGAACCCTTTGAGGAATCCTATGATCCCTGGTGATATCCTATGGTGCTATCACAGGCATGGGAGCTGACTGTCTTCTTCAGGAAGGCACAGGTGAGGCGGATGACGGCGGGTTTTTACTCAAAAGTTTTGAGTGGCGGCCGGAGCCACCAGCTCCTCCGCCACTGTAGGTTTGGGCAGGATTAAACGTCTTATTACTCGTTATTATACAACTTAGTGATTATGGTGAGATGTTATATACACGTGTCATTATCTAAATCAATGTAGCACCGTGTGTCACCTTAAATAAGGGTGATTTAAAGATGTTATGATGAGGTGACTGCTGGGGCAGAGTGACGGAGAAATTCTTGCCGCGGCCCCACCGCTCCATAACACAAATATTCACTATTTCAACCCACATACACACCTTCTAACACCAAAACACTAGCAACACAGGCTTTTTACTTGTATATCTTACTATCTGATACATTAAAACTCCTTAAAACGCAAGCATTCCGAATAAAACGAGAATTAGTTTGGGATGACGGGGACAAGGCGGAGAGGCAGTCTGGCATGCCATTCTTGCCCGGAAATATGTCTCGCTGACTTGTGATTGGTCGAGAAGTTTTAAAAACAGTTTGTCATTGGCTGCTGACTGATGATGAGCTTGATGACATCATTTATGTTTTATGTTTAATTAATGTGCAGTTATGTTATTTTGTTTGCTATTTTCTCTTTCAGAATGGTTTTTCTACAGAATAGGTAGTACAGTGTGGGTAATATAGACGCTGTGTGTTTGTTGTGCTTGCTATAGTTTATTTTAGCTTGAAAAACATGTTTTTTTTTTTTTTTTTTTTTCAAATTGACGGGGTCCTGGAACCAAACCTATATTTTACCATTAGTTATGTGTTTCGTTATACGAGATTTCGCTTTACGAGTATGCCAGGTGGAACCTAACTGCTCATATCTTCGGGACCTCCCTGTATATTTATATATATATATATATATATATTTATATATTATATATATATATATATATATATATATATATATATATATATATATATATAATATATATATATATATACATGGCCACCTCGATTTACGAATGGGTTATGTTCCTGAAAAACTGTTTGTAAATCGAAAATTCGTAAATCGAATGTATTTTTCCCATTTAACCCCATTATTTAATTTGAGATACGTTCCTCTTTGGACCGAAACTCCCTACCGTAGATAACACTAAAGTCGCCAGGACAACTTTTTTTTTCGATATACAGACATGTGGTGGCATTAATACTTCCCTTATTACATCCATGTTATCTACGGTACACAGTCTGGTTTCTGTTTATCTTATTGGATTCTAGGAAACATTTTCTCTATGAGCTTCCGTCGCAAATCATTACTTTTGGAGATAATGACATTGTTCATAGGGAGGCGAGAGACAAATGTTTACGAACGCCTCACTCTTCTTCCTCTTGTGACCTGCATCGCCTCTGTTCTTCCCTTACCGTGGACACTTTTTTAATGCACTAAAAGGGGTAGCACTTTTAGCACTTGACATAATCTTCTCCTTGTCCTTCTTATATGTTCGACAGTCGACGGGGAAAAGGCTAAACCAATTAGCCATGTCCTTCACTCGCACGCCTTCGTCAAATTTCTTGACAATCGCTATCTTAAACTCTAGTGTTATGGCTTTTCTGGCTTTCTTGGGCTTAGGACCACCCACACTAGCACTGGCACCATGCTTGGGAGGCATTATTCACTGAAATAATCACTGAAATGTCTTTATTATACACAATAATGTTCATAAACACAGCACGACCGGTCGGAGAATATGTAAACAAACAATCAAAACGAGCGTCCCCGCATGTGGATGTGCTGAGCCAATGGTTCTGTTTACTGAACTTTTTACAATATATAGGTGTTATAAATATTCTTACTATTTATGTATTAAATTTTTATTTTTTATTTTGTTTATGAATTTACGAACTTTTGTTCGTAACTTCGAATTATTCGTGTGTAAACCGAATTTTGGGACAAAATTTTTTTTTTTGTATCTTCGAAAACTCGTAAATAGAGTGTTCGTAAATCGCGGTATGAGTGCATATATATATATATATATATATTATAATATATATATATATATATAATATAATATATATATATAGTGTGTGTATATACTGTCGGACCCGTGAACACGACATTACGGTCCTGACCCGTCGTGACCAAAATTCGTGTTCGGGATAACAGTTTCAATAGGAAATAGGGTTACGTTCCCAGACCATCACTTTTGGGGGGTCAAAAAAAAATTTCACTTTTTTTTGATAAGTTTAAAAAATAGGTTACGTTCCCGGGACCCTCATTTTTGGAGGGTAAAAAATGTTTACTACTATTTTTGGGTGAATAAGATGAAGGAAACAACTGTTATTACAATTAATATTTTTTATTAAAATAAAAAATACCTTTAAACTAGAAAAGGGTTTTCTTTAAACTATAAAAAAAAATAGAGGTAACAGGCTCCCGGGTTTGGGGGTGTAGCAGGGGGGGCATGGTGGTGTGTGGGTGGAGATCACTCACTGTCTGTTAGGGGGATCATCAAAGCCCCCAAAATGGGATGGGGGGAGACAAAATGCTTGGGATGAGGTAGTTTTATCGGGTTGTAGCGGGAAAGTACAGGCTGCCGGCTGGGTAGTAACAGGAGGTGTAGAAGGTGTAGAATGCTTTTTGGCGGGTTTGTGCGGGCGGGGAGATGGTTAAAGAAAGCTGTGATGGGTTTTTGGCAAGCAGGGGGCCTCCATGCCCCTTAAAGTTTCCTTGTGGGGGTTTTTAAGGCCCATCCAAAATTTCCTTGAACTTGAGGGCTCCTCCCTGTATGGGGTCTTGGTCA
>JACEEZ010000286.1:45901-98056 GCA_016584305.1 Chionoecetes opilio
GGCTCTGATGGTTGGTCCTCGCCCGTGGTGGCGCAGGCAAGATTCTTATATTGACGCCTGTGATTAGAGGCTCATGCCGTCCTCTTGTGTCCCCCGATGCACTCGCAATCAAAGGTAGAGTTGATGTGCAGAGTATGTGTGTGTTCTTAGGCCACTCGACGGTGCAGAAAGGTTTTGGTATTCTTCGGGGATCGAACTCGGGTCACCAAGAACGCCAGTCGGAGACGCTAAACACTCCGCTACCGCCACCCCCAAATATACGTACAGGAAGGTCTCGTTATATGAGCATTCGGTATACGAGAATCCGATGATACGAGATGTGTAAATTAGGGTCTATTTTCAATATACGAGATCGAAAATCCAATGATACGACATTCAAACTGGGGTGAGTAAAATTACCAAGTTCAAAATGCTCGCCCTACCACTCCCGGGCTGGACAAAGGGGGATTTGGTTGACCCCAGTGAGGTCACCCCTAGCAAGGCGTGACCTGAAGGGTAATTAAGCATATGGTGGGGCCTGACATTTAGGGGTAATTAGCAGGTGTGCGGCCCCAACCTTGGGACAGCAGTCAGGTCACCCCTAGCAAGGCGTGACCTGAAGGGTAATTAAGCATATGGTGCGGCCTGACCTTTAGGGGTAATTAGCAGGTGTGCGGCCCCAACCTTGGAACCACTACACTACCTTCTCATGTATCACATAGCGTCCCCTACATTACCACGTCTTTTTTGCTTGTTGTGCATGTTTTATGTTTAATTAATGTGCAGTTATGTTATTTTGTGTGCTATTTTCTCTTTCAGAATGCTTTTTCTACAGAATAGGTAGTACAGTGTGGGTAATATAGACGCTGTGTGTTTGTTGTGTTTGCTATAGTTTATTTTAGCTTAAAAAACACCTGTTCTTTTTTTTCTTTTTTTTTTTTTTTTTTTTTTTTTTTTTTAATTGATTGGATCCTGGAACCAAACCTATATTTTACCATTAGTTATATGTTTCGTTATACGACATTTCACTTTACGAGTATGCCAGGTGGAACCTAACTGCTCGTATCTTCGGGACCTCCCTGTAAATATTATATATATATATATATATATATATATTATAATATATATATATATATATATATATATATATATATTATATATATATAATATATATATATATATATATATACAGGAAGTCCCGAAGATAACGAGCAGTTAGTTCCACCTGGCATTCTCGTAAAGCGAAATCTCGTATAACGAAACACATAACTCAATGGTAAAATATAGGTTCGGTTCCAGGATCAATCCAGGCATCAATTAAAAAAAAAAAAAAAAAAAAAAAAAAAGACATGTTTTTCAAGCTAAAATAAAATTTGTTAATATTTAGTAGGGGTGCGAGAACCCCTTGAGGAATCCTATGATCCCTGGTGATATCCTATGGTGCTATCACAGGCATGGGAGCTGACCTGACTTCTTCAGGAAGGCACATATTATACAGCTGATAACGGGGTGTTGTGTTCTGCGGGCGGTGGCCGATGTCCGCCGCCAGCGGAGATCTCCTTGGTAATTATTTAGTAGGAAAGCGAGGATCCTTTGAGGAATCCTATGATCACTGGTGATATCCTATGGTGCTATCACAGGCGTAGGAGCTGACTGTCTTCTTCAGGAAGGCACAAGTGAGGCGGATGACGGCGGTTTTTGAGAGAGGCGGCGGACGGGGCAGGCCGCCGCCTCCTCCGCCAAGGATATATATCACCGTAGGCTTAAACGTCTTATCACTCGTTATTATACAACTTAGTGATTATGGTGAGATGTCATATACACGTGTCATTATCTAAATCAATGTAGCACCGTGTGTCACCTAAAATAAGGGTTATTTAAAGATGTTATGATAAGGTGACTGCTGGCGGGGCAGTGAGTGACGGAGAAATTCTCGCCGCGGAGCCGCCCGTAACACAAATATTAACTATTTTAACCCACATACACACCTTCTATCACCAAAACACTAGCAACACAGGCTCCTTACTTATATATCTTACTACCTGATACATTAAAACTCCTTAAAACGCAAGCATTCCAAATAAAACGAGAATTAGTTTTAGATGACGGGGACAGAAGGCGGAGAGAGGCAGTCTGGCATGCCATTCTTGCCCGGAAATATGTCAAGCTGTCTTGTTCGAGTCGAGAAGTTTTAAAAACTGTTTGTCATTGGCTGGTGACGGATGACGCCTTAGCCAGTCACAACCTTCCTACTCGTTTACGACCTATCGAGGGAGCTTTGTAGCTTCTGTCGTTAGGGAAAGTAGTATCTAGGTAGTGCGAGCAGGTCGTTGCTGGCCATACTACCTCCGTTGCTAGCTTCTCGCCCAGGGTTGTGAATTTTTGTAGGCCACATTGTCGTACCGAGCCAGCAGAATTATCCTATTTTCAGATTGATTATCGTACAACCTTAGGTAAAATCATATAGTCAGTAAATGACTTTATAATTTAAGTAAATAACTTGTAATTTACTTTAGTAAGTAAGTTGTAACTTACTTTAGTAAATAACTTGGTAATTTTACTCACCCCAGTTTGAATGTCGTAACATTGGATTTTTGATCTCGTATATTGAAAATAGACCCTCATTTGCACATCTCGTATCATCGGATTCTCGTATATCGAATGCTCGTATAACGGGACCTCCCTGTATATATAATATATATATATACAGGAGAACCTCGTTTATCCGGCACCCTCGGGGGGGGAGCGCATGCCGGATAACTCATTTTGCCGTTGTTTTGAGAGTTACTCTTATGGAATCACCCAAAATCCTATTTTTTTTTTTTTTTTTTTTTTTTTTTTTTTTTTTTTTTCCATCACAAGGAACTGGCCAAGGGCACAACAAAAATGGGTAACACAAAGGCCGCTTAGTTGCCAGTCCCTATAAAGAAGACAGTAAGAGAATAAAATAAAAAAGTGGGGTGAGCCAATTTAGTTCGGGAGGTGTCTTGTTACTCTTCTTTTGAAAAGATGTAAGTCATAGGAAAGTGCAAAAACAGAAACAGGAAGAGAGTTCCAGAGTTTATCAGTGGAAAAAAAAAAAAAAAAAAAAAAAAAAAAAAAAAAAAAAAAAAAGCCTGGGTTGATTAGTGCCGTTGTTTTGAGGCTGCCTTGTTTTAAATGCCGGTTAAAACGAGGTTCTCCTGTATATATTATATCTATATATATATATATATATATATATATATATATATATATATATAATATATATATATAATATCTATCTATCTATCTATCTATCTATCTATCTATCTATCTATCTATCTATCTATCTATCTATCTATCTATCTATCTATCTATCTATCTATCTATCTATCTATCTATATATATATATATATATATATATCTTCTATATATAGTATATATAATATTTCTATTATATATATACTATAATATTATCTATTTATACTATATATATATTTAGGTAACGCTCGTAGGTCCAATGAAAAGTGGGAAATATAGATTATTTCGAATTTGCAGGGTGATTTCTTTGTACAATTGATTTTAAGGGTGGTTTGGCCCTCTTCAACTTTTGGTTTGAGCACTTCTTGGGCATTCTGCAATGCAAAATGGACTTCTTATATTTATTTAGCAAAACATAGCTTACTAGCCCTCACACGATCTTCCTCTGCAAGGACCAGGAATCCACTGCCCACCCCCAGCTATGCCACGTGGAGAGCACACGTGCGTGTGATGCCCCCTGGCCCGCAAAGTCACTACTTTGGGAGACCTGGAGTGGCTGTACTACCGAGGATCAAAGTTGGGAGGAGTAGTGCAATGATGATGACAGGGTAGACAAGAATGGATGCATAGACAAGTGAAGCGCAAAGAGAAGCAGTTGGCAGAGGAGGCTAAGCGGAAGAAGGCCAGAAGCAGAAAGATGAAAAGGTCAGACGTCTTGAGCTGGCCGGAGCAGATGTTCCTGGCCCGCTGAAGATCACCAGTATTCTGAGGATGGTACGGAGGAGTCGTTCACCCACCACACCTGCCACGCAGAGGAAAGAGGCAGGAGCAACGGATGCTGCCATACTGGTAGACCGAACTGCTCAGGGAGAGGCTGGGGGTCCCCTGGCACCCCTTGTGATGCACGTACTTGGACAGGCCACTGCAAGAAAGAAACCAATGCCAGTCCCGGACCTGGTGCTTGCAAGCATCCGGTTCGACGTTTCTGCCCACTGCTGCTGCTGCCCTTGCGCTTCTGGATTCCTCCGAGGAGACCTTATCGGCTGACGGCCAAACCTCTCTCCAGACATGGTCGTACCTGGTCTGCGATCCTAACAAGCTGAGGAGGGCAGGCAGGAATCCTATGGCATCGTCAGGACCTTGACCAGAGGGAAGCCCAGGGTACCAAAATAGTTGGATTGGGTTTGTATGATGGGAGGAGGACAAATACCGAGGGGCGATGGTGCCCGAACACATCTATGGGAAAACTGCACCCAGGTTGATCAGGGAGGACAGTGTCAGTGACAGAGGCGCCATCTGAAGGGTACCTTTGGCACTTTGTACCCAGGGACCCGGTGCCACCTGAGATGCCTGCGTTCAAGGTGGCTCAGGCTCTCTATGATCTGCTGGTGACATTACGACTCCACCGACTCACTGATCGTACTGCAAGTGACTCAACTATGGCCAAACCGGGGTTGGAAAAGGGTGGTACTCACGCCCATATTGGAGAAGATGCTGGCGCAAGCTCTTCTGGAGTATATCGTGTTGCACACAACGAGTTGCCCCTGCGCCACCTTATCACCAGCATCGATGGGGCCTACCTCAATCTGACACCTGGCTTCACGGGTCCATGGGGGCGTCTGCTGCCAGCATGACTGATGATGCAGTACAACGCAGAGTTCCAGAGGAGTGCCAGGTGGTGAAGATCTCACGGAGATACCGGAGTATATCCTGGTCACATGTCCACTGACCAGCAGTCTCCTACCAGCTGGTCCAGGTGTGAAGCGGGGCTTTCTCGCCCGTCCGAGCTGCAGGAAGATCAAGTGTGGCTAAGGTGTCCCCACCTCCAGATGGCTCACCACGCCCAGTCCTCATGTACATGTGGACCGAAGCATGGACTGACTGGCAAAGAACTGAAGCACCCTGGAATCCTAGTCAAGTAATGGCCTGCAGGTGTACTTCAAACTCTACTACGACATCAGAGGTTCACCACAGCTAGAGGACGGCCCCAACACGATCCTCACGCAGCTCAGAGTGATGAGGTTGCAAGCCAAGAAGGTCCAAACAGCTGTGACCTTCACGTGCGGACAGGAGCTGGTTCGAACGCAGATGTGTCCCCTCCTCACGCTGATGGGCGAGTCAGAGTGAGGCACGACCGCAGGTTCGCCGTGACCCAGATTTTGAAGTTGAGGGCTGCGGAGATGGGGACCACCATGTAAGACCTCGCATCACAACCCAAGCTGAACTTGTCAGCCACGCAGCTTGCAGACACTGAGCAGCTGGCAGCTGGCCGGTGCACTAGCTGGCATTCACTAACTGTTTCACCTTGTCCGGGGATCAGCATCCGGAGATCCTGGCAAGCCCGTACGAGTTTCTGGAGTTCTCTCTATCCACCACTCGGCAACCGAAAGAGGCGTGAAGCAGGTGACAGAGGCTGCGGCAGCAGTGGTGGGCAGCAGGCCAGAGACGGGTTCATCCGGCTCGGGCCCACCACCGGAGACCATGCCCTGCTTAAGGTCTAAGAAGGACATATGGAACACGTTCTAGGCCAAACGTAAGAGCTGTGACACTGTGTGTAGTGCCTGATGAACCACCTGATCAGAAAGAGCTACCACGCTAGTCATTTGGAACTCATATTGGTGCATGATGCAATACAACAGGGACACAACCGGAACACTGCGTACTCATTTAAAGCATTATTCGATAAGGGTGCAATAGAAAAGTGCGATTTTGCATAGTACGAATTGCTGCAAAATGCAAAAATGGAAATAATAAAATCGTCTTAGAATTTCCATTTTACATAGGAAATTGGAATGCCAAAGTTGAGAAAAAGAATTTGTTATAACGGGCGTACCCTAAATATATATATATATATATATTTATATATATATATATTATATACTATATATATATATATATATATATATATATAATATATATATATCTAATATATATATATATATATATATATATACAGGGAGGTCCCGTTATACGAGCATTTCGGTATAACGAGATCCGATGATAACGAGATGTGTAAATTAGGGTCTATTAATCAATATAGACGCGATCCCGAAAATCCGAATGCTACGACAATTCACACTAGGGTGAGTAACATTAACCAAGTTATTTACTAAAGGAAATTAAAAGTTTATTTACTTAAGGTAAATTAAAAGTTATTTACTAAAATTATAAAGTCATTTACTTACTATCATGATTTTACCTCAGGTTGTACCATAATCAATCTGAAAATATGATAATTCTATGCTCGGTACGACACTGTGGCCTATAAAAATTCACATCCTGGACGAGGTCCTATGATTCAGATGCACAGCGACGAGTTTGTGGTCATGAAGAGGTCTGGTGCACACCCCTCCCTTGTCCCTTACCTACCCTAAACCCTCGCGAGTCTATTGTATCGACGCGGCAGCAACGAGGATCTTTCCTCTTTCCCCAAAGCCCCCTCACTTCCATAATGGAACACGAACGGCGCCAAAATGAAATGCGCGGAGCACCGTCCCATGGTCCTGTGGTTATGGGTCCCTCATGACCGAGGGTATCGTGACGCTCGTAGAACGCGCATCGGACTAAGCCGAGGCCGGCAAAAAGTTAGTGCGTGCACTAAAAAATCGGGAAGCTCCCCAATTTTTTTACCCAACGCGCGCTATCGTAAGTCTAATCGTGACGCTATCGTTATCTATGTAAGCAGCTTCGTGACACTTACCGATCGTCTTATGTCTATCATGCGATAAAAACCGTTACGCGCGACTTCAATCCTACCTCCCCCCCCTTTTTTGCACCCCCTTCCCCCTTCTCCCCCCTTTTTTCACCTCCACCCACCCTCTACTCCCTTCCCCCTACTCCCATGACCATTGGTGATGCCACCCACCCCTACTCCCTCCCCTCTCCATACACGTGGTGATGGGGGAAGGGGTAGGAGTAGGGGGTGGGTGGTGGATCCACCCCGTTTTAACCACTCACACCACCAACAACGCCTTCTCCATCCCCCCCCCCGTTTCCCCACCAAACACCACACCCCCTTCCCTTTATTAAACCCCCCCTCCCCTGTTTCCCCCCTTCTCCATTACCAACAAACCCCCTGTTTCTCCCACCTTCATCTCTACCCCCGGGCCCCCTTCCTTCTCCATCACCATGGCAACCACACCCACGTGTGAGGCATGTTGCATGAGCATGGCTCTTGACGCTATCGTGATACGTTCATGGCACTGTCGTGGTTATCGTAACTCTATCGTGGCGACAAAATGACCGTTGTTTTTTCCATTCGTGACATTGTCTTACAGCTGTCATGACTCCATCGTGACCATCTTACGACCGTCATGACACATACGTACAGGCAGCGTGACATTGTTGTGAGGCTATCGTTGCATGCGTTTTATCTTGGAAAAAAATTTCACTATAGCGTCAATAATCAAATTGGTGGCGCTATCGTGGCTCGATTATGGAATGTGTGAAGGGAGCTCAAGTCATCAAGGGGAGGAGGAACCTCTAACCCAGTCAGAACCCTCTAACCCATTTCAGAACTCTAACCCAGTCATCCCTGCAAACGCAGTCACCCCTGTTTTCTCTCGAGCCTCGGAGGAGAGAAAACAGGGACTCTCAGCGGGCTACTTGCCAGCTTCCTGTCTCCCCACACAAACATTACCACTTGTGAGTGTTATGCATGTTTTATTTTTTAATTAATGTGCAGTTATGTATTTTGTGTGCTATTTTCTCTTTCAGAATGCTTTTTCTACAGAATAGGTAGTACAGTGTGGGTAAAATAGACGCTGTGTGTTTGTTGTGTTGCTATAGTTTATTTTAGCTTGAAAAACACGTCATTTTTTTTTTTTTTTTTTTTTTAATTTTATGGGGGCCTGGAACCAAAACCTTTTATTTACCATTAGTTATGTGTTTCGTTATACGAGATTTCACTTTACGAGTATGCCAGGTGGAACCTAACTGCTCGTATCTTCGGGACCTCCCTGTATAGCAGAGAGAGAGAGAGAGAGAGAGAGAGAGGCGGCGCGGCGATTTATTTAGTTAATGCTAATTTATGCATGGTGCTAATTCTTTTACCAGAAAACAAAATATATCAATGGAAAGCTAATAAAATTCTGCTTCTATTGATATGTTCCCATGTTGTAAGTTGTCCCACAAGTTTTTAAATGACGAGAGTTTAAGTGAAATTTAAGTTCATGCATATTTTTTTTAGTCTCAAAATGACATTTATTTAATGTGTTTTACTGTGTTTATGTGAAAATCTTATAGAACAACATTTCCGAAGATTTTTGAAGATGAAGACATTTTTGCCGACTTTCTGTTTACATGTTCACACAAGAGGTTGTGAAAACCACGAGATGTAGTTTAGGTGATGGTAGCAGAGTGGTTAGCGTCACCGGGTGGCGTTCTCGAAGACCGAGTTCGATCCCGAGTTAGACCCATAAATCCACTTGAAATCTTTCTGCACCGTCGAGTGGCCTAAGAACACCCACATGCCCTGTCCATTAACTCCACCTTCGACTGTGGAGTGCAGGGGAGGAAAACAGGGGGCTTCATGAGCTCTAATCAAAGCGTCAGTCCAGGGCCAGATTAAGGGGGGGTACCGGGCTTAGCCCAAGGCCCCCACCAAAAGGGCCGCCCACCATATGTATATTAGCTTTAAGCAGTAATATTAAAACTTTGGCAAGTTACAAACCAAACATATTTGCCTGTCTGTTTCATCCTTTATCTCTGAATACCAGTCTATGCTTAATATTTTCTTTGCCAAACATGGGCCTCAAAATACCCACAAAGTGCTTTAAATTTTTGTGGGGAAAATAGGGCCCCCACAAAAACTGAGCCCCCGGGCCCCCACAGCTCTTGATCTGGGCCCGGCGTCACTAACAAACCTGCCTGCGCCACCACGGGCTAGGGCCAACCATCACAGCCCCGAGTGAGCCTCCAGGGCCTACCATCCCACCCCTGTAGCTCACTGCCTACAAGCGCTATAGGCATAGTGTAAAAAAAAAAAAAAAAAAATTAACTAATTTAAAAAAAAAAAAAAAAAAAAAAAAAAACTTTGTCTTTGCCATGCCCAGTTTTTATTAAATTTCCGAGTTATACAGTGCCGAGTTATAAGGCTTTTACTGTACTTTGTGATATTGTTTGCAATGTTTTGCATTAAATATTATCTCGGCTCCTACCAAGCTTGTTGTTTTTTAAAAGCAAAACCAATCCTTTTTAAATTTCGACAAAAAACTGAACTCGTATTCAAGACGGTGCTTGGATGACATAAACAGGGCTCAGCAGCTGACAGCCTACACGCTGGTTCCCGACCTTTGCTTTACTTTGCCCCCTATTTACGTGTTTTGGGATTACATCATACAGTACTGTATTTCAAGATGTCCGCTCCATCACGCAAGGGTGTCCCAGCAGGAAGGAATGAAATTGAAGAGCCTGAGCCTGCGGGAAAAGGGTCAAAGGCAAAAACATGACTTTATGCGACTGAGGTTTATGCCGAGTGTAAGAAAAGAGATGCAGTTATAACATCAATATGCCGGATACATTTTTTTTGCCAACTTTCTGTTTTACATTTTTCACACAAGAAGTTGTGAGGGCATGATATGCCGAGTGAAAACCAAGAGATGCAGTTTAGGGGAGGCGGTAGCAGAGTGGTTAACTTCACCGAGTGGCGTCTCGAAGACCCGGTTCGATCCCGAGTGAGACCCTAAATCCACTTGAAATCTTTCTGCACCTCAAGTGGCCTAGGACACCCACGTGCCCTGTCCATTAATTCTACCTTCGACTGCGAGTGCCTGGGAGGCACAGGGGGGCGGCATGAGCCTCTATTTACAGGCGTCACTATAAAAATCCCGCCTGCGCCCACACGGGCGAGGGCCCTCATCACAGCCCTCGAGTGAGCCCCCAGGGCCTACCATCCCATCCCTGGAGCTCACTGCCTACACGGGGGGAAAAAAAAAAAAAAAAAAAAAAAAAACCTTTGCTTTGCCGAGTTATATCAAATTCCGAGTTATACAGTGCCGGT
This sequence comes from Chionoecetes opilio, assembly GCA_016584305.1. Taxonomy (NCBI): domain Eukaryota; kingdom Metazoa; phylum Arthropoda; class Malacostraca; order Decapoda; family Majidae; genus Chionoecetes; species Chionoecetes opilio. The sequence continues at coordinate 56,103 of JACEEZ010000286.1, forward strand.
TATAAGGGTTTTACTGTATTCTGAAGCATTCTGTATCGTTCAGTAGGTAGGGTGCGGGGGTGGGGGGGGTGACTGAAACTGAACACAACCTTTTTGTCACTGGGGATTTTTAAGGTAAGGTCTCATTGCTTGAGGTGCTTCAATGTGTCAGAGGCGATGTGGAGGCTGGCTGATAAAGTGGATGGCACAGAGGAGGTGGAAGATGCTGCAGAAAACATCGAAAATGTGTACAGGAAGCGCACAGGGGAAAATTTCAAACTTTAGTTCGGATTATGGAAAGTTTTTTGAAAAATTCGAACTGGGCCTAAAACAGGTCGAATTATCCTAAGTTCTAATTATACGGGTTCAAATTAGAGAGGGTTTACTGTATAAAAAATTTCGGTTTTAACAAACTTTTTCTGCCAGTGTGATATATGCGGGGTTTTTACCGAATAAGTTTGGTAAATGCGGCCGCCGAACATGTACACGCAGATCGTTCGGTGACTGTGAAAACAAAGCCAGGGGAGTGGTGCGTGGCTGTACGCCGATCAGTCTAGCTTTGTCTGCCTGATTGAAACTCCTCTCATGTCCTCACGTGCCTCACCACGATGCCTGACATGGAAATGGTCGGATATAACGAACTTTCACCTCATATATCACATGTTATATGCAAAACTTCTGATCCCTCAGAGGGTAAAGTCACCCCCTTCCCTCAGTTGGTTCGTTCAAGTGAGGATTTACTATATTCTATAAAAATATCCTTTGTGTTACCATCAATGTATAGGAGATGGAAATAGACTAACTGACCTCTTACTGAACTTACTGACCCAGCAATATGATCTGGATGAAACCTATTAATGCCATGTGCCCCACCCATCCCAATCAATACCTATCCCTTATAAAACTCGTTATGCAATTTTTTTTTTTTTTTTAAACATTCTTTATTCAATTTGTTTGTATAGCAAACTGTTTGTATATTGGGACCCACTCTATATAGCATTTAAAAGAAAGTGTGACTTCTTATTATCTCACTTGAGAGGGGGTGGAAAATATAATGGAAGGTTGACCATTCCAGATCAGGGGAATGAAGGATTAAAGATAGCTGAGTTTTCTCATTAGTCGAACATGAACAGTGATGAGAAAAAAAACAGAAATTTTTTGTGATTTAGGGCTATTTGTTTTCAGATTGAGAACAACTCTATTGAAGAAGTTCTATGTAGATGTTGTATGTAAAGCTTCTACGTATATTTGTTTGCTGATATCAGTTTCATCCCCCAGGTTCATCCCTCTCCAAAGAGGAGTTGCGCATGCTCACTGTAGGAGAGATCGTCCAGAGCTAATAAAGCACAGCAGGAAAAGCGGGACGTGAATCTCAATAAACTGAAGACCCGCATATCATCTAAGTATGGCTGCAGTCCTCCCAAAAGACTAGTGGACATATAGCAGCTGTGCCTCAAAAAGCACAAGAAAGTTCTTCTTCCAAAGCTTCGTGCAAAGCCTGTTCGAACTGCTTCTGGATTTAAAGTTTAATGTTGGATGTTTTTAATTTTTCAGGAATTTCATGTTAGGCACTGGTATCACATTATTTATATTCTCCATTAAATTTTTAAACTGATACTTATACTCTTGAATGTGAGTGATGATTTTTGATATGCTAACAGAGGAAGGGCTGTTCTTTTGCTTTCTTAAAAGTAAATTATAAATAGTAATTGTATTGTAATACACTTTTCCTCCAGATTGCAGAAAGTGGCAGTGATGTGCAAGCCCCCGTTGTCCTCACATCAACATGACCGGCAACATCTGTGTATACCCCCTGGGGGACCTGATTCTGACTTTGAATATTCCACTCAGAGCTACATGGTTATGAGCCGACTTCCATGAGAGCCATCAGGGCTCGGTACAACCCCTACCTGCAGACAAGACACAGGCTGGAGCAGTATGTAATTTTCTGTTGCAGCATTAGGCTTTGCAAAACACTAACACTATTTAGAATGATCCAATATGACTTTTTTTGCTAGAAAGTGCTGTTCTCATTTTCCAATTAATTGAAAGAGTGAGACACTGAGAGATGTGTCCCATTATTCCCAGTTGAAAACAATGATGGTTTGTTTAGCGTCCTGGTCTACTTATCCTAAAGCTTACCCTCATAAAACTCAGGAATGCATAATGAAATATTGTGCAATCTTTGCTGTAAAATCCAGTAATCCATGGTATGTTACGTAGCAATAGATGTGCTTTATGAATGTTCAGTAAAACATTTTAAAGTTGACATTTGATGATTGGAATGGCTTTGCTCTCAGAACTTGAAGCCCATTAGTAATGCCCCCCCAAACCATGACTAGTGAATCTGTAGTTGTTGATGTGTGGTTTACATGGAGAAATAGGATCAGGGGAAACTTGTCTAAAAAAGCTACAAGTGGTAAGTTGGGAGGCGGTGGCTGAGGGGTTAGTCCTGGGTGTGGTGGGGTCGTCTTCCTCAGTTTGAGTCCTGCAGAGTGTTAATCTTTTCCTGGAGGGGGGTGAGCTCCATTTCAGGGGGTTTATAGGCCACCGGATGCAAGTCTTTCTTGGAATTGATGAGTTCAGCATCTCAAATTCAAATCTTGCCAGGGGCAAATCTTTCCTTATCATCGAGTGCAGAAGTCTACCCACATGCTGGCCATCAAATCTACCCTTTTATGGCAAGTGCATGGGAGGTCACAGAGGGAGAGCATGAGCCTCTACAGTCCCTCCTATATAAATCCGGCCCGCACTACCGTGGGTGATGAATCGGAGGCTTTAAACATCGAAGCCCTCATGGAGACTCACACTCCAGAGGTGGGCACTTCCGCAAGCATTTCTGCAAACCGCAAACTACTGCAATTGCGGAAGTCCTAATTTGTGTGCGGATTTGTGAAGACTAAAAAGTTGCAGATTTGCGTTTGCAGATGTACTTCCACAAAAGCAATACAGAAGAAGCTCGATATAACAGAACTCAATTTACCGGAAAAATAAAAGTAATGTTATTCCATTTTCCAATGCTTGATATAGCAGAAAATTTCGCTAAATGTAGCAAATTTGGTGCGGTTTTTTCTAACGGCCGCTGACCCATGCATTTGGGTAGAATTGGTGGGCCATACAGACCACTGCAGAAACAGGAAATTTTCCAAAATGCTCTTGATTTTCGGAAAACTTAGTTGTATTTAGCTATACCAGGGGCTGATACGTAAGTTCGATTTAGCGAAAATTTGATTTACCAGAATCGGCCCTTGGCTGAAATATTTCCCTTACAGTACCCTCCCGGTTTTCGTTTTCTTTCTTTTCCCAAGGCATAGCGCTAAGCTTGAGGATCGTGAAACTGGGGATTAAAACACAGTGAAATGCTTATATATTCCGGTGCGAGGTGTAACGTATTTTAGGCTTATAAGAATCACTTTCTTCCCCAAAAATACCCTGAAAATGCCCTGAGCCCCTGTCCACCCAGCAGTGAATGGTGACCGGGTGTTGCCCGGGGGTTGCGACCCGCCTCCCGGGGTGATGGCTTCGGCCAAAACTAGAGGACGGAGAGGAGAAGAAGGGAGAGGAGAGGACTTATGAGCTTGAGCTTGAGTTGGGAGTCACCCAGCTGATGCTGTCGGTGAAGCCTTTGGTCCGGCGTTCTCCCACACACGTAAATATTCTGTTGGGAGGAAGCTAAAAGGGGAAGCAAAACTAGGTGCTTCTTTTCCCCTCATTCCTCTCTCTGCATCACATTCATATGGGGTTCCCCCTCACTGAGGGGCCCCCTGCCTCTAATTCTCTCTCATGCGTGCTCTCCAAAATTCTCCAAGAATTATTGTACACTTTCAGCCACACAACTGTCACTCCTCCACCCAGCACACAACCCAGCAGTAGGTACTCCATCTGCCTATCCAAAACTCCTGTTTCTCATCTATCGCCATTCTTCCACTCCGAACTCTCCTACCCCTACCTCCAACATCTTGTTCTAGCATACTCATACTGTTCACATTCCAGCATCAAGTACTCCACAGTTTCATCCACTTCCCTGCACACTCACACACGTCTTGCTACCCCCATTTTTCCATCTGTACGTACGGTTTCATACGACTATTTTTCATAGCGATACTTGATCTTGATTTTGATCTTGATTTTACCGTAAGGTTTTAAAATTTTCTCTGCACCGTTGAGTGGCCTAAGAACACCCACATGCTGCCCGTAAACTCTACCTACGATGCGAATGCTTCGGAGGATACAGGGGGGCCCACATGAACCTCTAATCATAAGCCTCCCCTATAAAAAACCTGCCTGCGCCACCACGGGCGAGGGCCAACCATCACAGCCCTCGAGTGAACCTCCAGTGCCTACCATCCCACCCCTGGAGGTCACTGCTAACGGCGCTGTAGGCACACAGACACACACACACGGTGATTAAATTGAGGATGTGCCAGTTGGGGAGGGTCAATATAATGTATGGAGGAGAAACAAAATCAGAAAAGGGAAGTGGTGTAATGAAGTTAACAAGGAAGGATGTGGTAGTAGGGAATGTGAAAAAGGAGAAGGTATGGCAGAGGTGTTGAAGGTAGAGTTGGGGATGAAAAAAAGGAAGAATAAGAGACTTAGTACTCGTATAACGTTCCACCTAAGACAAATTCCTGGGGGAGAGAGGAGTATGGAGACATGATAAGAGACACAAGCAAATGTTTAAAGAATACGATTGAAAATTGTGGAACATAATTTTGATGGGAGATTTTAACTGCAAAGAAGTTTGCTGGGAAGAATGGTATACTGAAGGAGGAGAAGACTCATGGGGTGGTACATAGTTGGATTTGGTAATGAACAACATTATGACTCAGTGGATTAAAGAGAATACAAGATTCAGAGGTAGCGAAGAACCATCAAGACTAGATCTACTATTGACGAAAGAACTGGAAGTAATTAGTAAAGTAAATTATCAGTGCCCACTTGGAAAGAGTGACCATGTACTTATTGAATTTGAAGTAAATGGAATTTGAAGTAAATGATAGCACAAAAAGAGGGGAGAAGAGAAGAACACAAGATAGGAAGATACAATTATGGGAAAAGCAGACTTTGACGGATTAAGAACATTTTTCGGAGAGACAGACTGGAGTAATTTCCATGCAACAAGGAGTACCCAGAAAAAATGGGATGAGTTCATCCGAATTTACACAGAAGGAATAAATAGTTAGTTCCAAGGATAGTTATCAGAGAAAAGAAAAAGAATGAATGGTTTAACAGAAATGCGAATTAGCTAGACTAGAAAGAGAAAAAACATGGAATAGTTGGAGGAAAAAAGGAGGTATCAACCTTTGGAGAAGTACAAAACAACTAGAAATGAATATGTAAGAATCCGAAGAGAAGAAGAAAGTAACTATGAGAGAAATTTAATAGAAAAATGTAAGAACGAACCGAAACCAAAATGGATTATCAAAACAAAGGTCGAAAAGATCTGGGAGTGTGGATTACGGATAATTTGTCACTAGAGAAGCATATAAACAAGATCACAGGAGATACATATCAGTTGCTGAGGAATATAAGAATGGCATTCAAATATCTGGATGAAGAGATGATTAAGAAATTGATAACATCTTTGATTCGACCAAGGTTGGAATATGCGGTAGTGATTTGGTCACCAACATAAAAAGAAGGATATAAGGAAGATTGAGAGAATACAAAGAGCAGCCACAAAAATGGCTCCAAGCCTGAGAGATTTAACATGAGGAAAGACTTTCAAGACTAAAACTCCCAACTCTTGAGAAAAGAAGAGAAAGGGGAGATTTTATAGCAGTGTATAGAGCATCAATGGTCTGGAAAAAATTGATGGAGAAGATCTGTTTGTGTGGGACGATAGAAGTGCAAGAGGTCATGAGAAGAAATTGAAAAGGACAACATGCAAGAGGGACAAAAAAAAATACAGCTTCCCGTATAGAAGCATAGAAGCCTGGAACAACCTTGATGCAAAAGTGATTAATGCAAGAAGTATTCAGGACTTCAAAGGCAAGCTGGACAATAGTAGATTTGGAGACGGGACAGTACGAGCATAGCTCTTTTCCTGTATGTTACAACTAGGTAAATACAACTAGGTAAATACACACACACACACAAAAAAAACCTTGTACGAAGCAGCGCGAAACTCGGCGAGATAATGCGCGAAAGTCGAGATGGTAAGAATTTAGGACTCGGCGCGAAACTCGCATTGCGTGTAACTCGGGAGGGTATTGTATACAGGGAGGTCTCGTTATACGAGCATTCGGTATACGAGAATCCGATGATACGAGATGTGTAAATTAAGGTCTATTATCAATTTACGAAATTGAAAATCCAATGATACGACATTCAAACTGGGGTGAGTAAAATTATCAAGTTCAAAATGCGCTCCCTACCACTCCAGGGCTGGACAAAGGGGGATTTGGTTGACCCCAGTGAGGTCACCCCTAGCAAGCCGTGACCTGAAGGGTAATTAAGCATATGGCGCGGCCTGACATTTAGGGGTAATTAGCAGGTGTGCGGCCCCAACCTTGGGACCGCAGTCAGGTCACCCCTAGCAAGTCGTGACCTGAAGGGTAATTAAGCATATGGCGCTGCCTGACATTTAGGGGTAATTAGCAGGTGTGGGGCCCATACCTTGGGACAGCAGTCAGGTCACCCCTAGAAAAGCCGGGACCTGAAGGGTAATTAAGCATATGGCGGGGCCTGACCTTTAGGGGTAATTAGAAAGGTGTGGGGCCCATACCTTGGGACCGCTACACTACCTTTCTCTTGTATCACGCGGGCCCGTCAGGGTGGCAAGGTTGGTAGAGACGTGAGCTTGCAATGTGCAGAGTCCCTGCGCATTCGGTCAGCGGTTCGAGTCCGCCTAGTTCGTGCTGACGTGGCGGCGCTTTGTATAGTCAATAACCTTGTAGTTGGTACTTGCAAAGTGTCTAGATAGGATGAAAATCTTATCTTATCTTGTATCACGCGGCGTCCCCTACATTACAACGTCTTTTTTGCTTGTTATGCATGTTTTATGTTTAATTAATGTGCAGTTATGTTATTTTGTGTGCTATTTTTCTCTTTCAGAATGCTTTTTCTACAGAATAGGTAGTACAGTGTGGGTAATATAGACGCTGTATGTTTGTTGTGTTTGCTATAGTTTATTTTAGCTTGAAAAAACATGTCTTTTTTTTTTTTTTTTTTTTTTTTTTTTTTTTATATATATAAATTGATGGGGTCCTGGAACCAAGCCTATATTTAGCATTAGTTATGTGTTTCGTTATACGAGATTTCGCTTTACGAGTATGTCAGGTGGAACCTAACTGCTTGTATCTTCGGGACCTCCCTGTATATATATGTGTGTGTGTGTGTTTGACTTCACAAAGGACTGGCCAAGGGCAAAAAAAAAGAAATAACAAAAAGCCCGCATAATTGCCGGTCCCTATAAAGAAGACAGTAAGATAATATATAAAGGGGGGTTGGGTAATTTAGTTCAGGAGGTGTCTTTTTATTCCTCTTGAAAAAATTTATGTCGTAGAAAGGTGGAAAAATAGAAACAAAGTATGTTCCAGAGTTTACTATTGAAAAGGATGAAAGAGTGAAGATACTGGTTAACTCTTGCTAGGGATATGGATATAATAGGGATGAGAAGTGTAGAAAGTCTTGTACAGCGAGGCTATGGGAGGGGGAGAGGCATGCAGTTAGCAAGTTCAGAAGAGCAATGAGCATAAAAAATAACGGTAGAAGAGAGCAAGAGAAGCAACATTGCGACGGTGATTTGGGGGAGGCAGTTGAGTGTTGTTGAAGAGGGATAGTTGTCTGGAAGGTTATGACGAGTTGATAGGTGAAGAAAAATTTGGGTTTTGAAGCATTGAACAAAACAAGGTTAGGTTTGCCCCAATCAGAAATTATAGAAAGATCAGAAGTTAAGCACTCGTGGCATCTCTATGTGACTCACTTAGTTCCTGTTGAGTTGGACGTCTAATGAACGACGATGCAAAATGCAGGGTAGAATCATCAGCGTTGGAGTGGATGGGCATTGAGTTAGACTTAGAAGATCATTAATGAAAAAATAGGAAGAGAGTGGGTGATAGGACAGAACCCTGAGGAACACCACTATTGATAGACTTGGGAGAAGAACAATGGACCGTCTACAGTAGCTGCAATAGAACGGTTTGAAAGAAAACTTAAGATGAAGGTGCAGAGAGAAGGATAGAAACCGAATGAGGATAATTTGGAAAATTTAAAAATTTGTGCCAGACTCTATCAAAAACTTTTGATATGTCAAGGGCAACAGCAAAGATTTACCGAAACCCTAAAGGAGAATGACCAAGATTCAGTTAGGAAAGCCAGAAGATCGCCAGTAGATCGATCGCCCTTTATAGAAACCGTACTGACGATCAGATAGAAGATTGTGAGCAAATAGATGCCTAAGAATCTTGTTATTAAGTATAGATTCAAAAGCTTTAGATAGGCAGGAAGTCAAAGCTATAGGATGGTAGTTTGAAGGATTAGAACTGTCACCCTTCTTAGAGATAGGTTGAATGTGAGCAAACTTCCAGCAAGAAGGAAAGGTGGAAGTAGATAGACAAAGACGGAAAAGTTTGACCAGGAAAGGTGCAAGCACAGAAGCACAGTTTTTGAGAACAATAGGAGAGACTCCGTCAGGACCGTAAGCCTTCCGAGTATTTAGCCCAGAAAGGGCAAAGAAAACATACCGTATTTGCTGGCGCATTAGATGCACCCCTATTTTACAAGGAGGTTTTGAGAGAAAAAAATATATAGGTGTTTTTGAGGGGGAAAAATAATTTCGTAAATTTATCAAGTTATTTAAAAAAAAAAAGGGATTTGTAGAGGAAAGCAAATTATTATGAGCATTTTCCTAAATACGATATTCACAGTGCAGTGAATGTGAATGAAAAATTATACAGTACTAGTTAAAATGTAAAGGGAATGACAGGGTAACCAAAAGCGGTCATAATATATTGCAGGATGCCCCTTCGAACTGATTTTCTAATATTTTGCTACCTATGACATATAGCTTAGATTTAATGTTGTAGGTATGCCTTTCTTGCTTTTCAACTAAGTTGCAATTTAACTAGTTAAGTTAGGTTAAATCAGATTAGGTTAGGTTAGAGGTGGGGTTTGGTTTAGTAACAGATGATATAGAGAAAAAAAGAAAATTACCAATAATATGGCAGTGTGAAGCATAGCAATGTTTGCGGGGCAGACCTGGAGGGGCAGGTTGCCCCCCCCTACACACACACATGTAAACAAACATTGATTTCCGACAAAAACGAGAGCCAGATTAATTCAAAACACATCAAAACTATTCAGGAGGACTAAGTTTCGGCCTCGAAATCGGTGGTTGCCCAATAACAAAATTTTACGAAGATATTTAGGTAACACTGTAAGGTAACCATCTCTACCTTGTTGTTATTGTTGTAATTGTTGAAGGGCACCGTTGTCGGGATCGACGATATTTGCCCTGTTTACACCTATGAATCTATCACAGTCACGAGGGTTGATTAGTCTTCTTCATGAAGGTACAGGTGAAGCCTGGTTCACACTCTGCAATCACGGCAGCGTTCTGTCAGCCGTGCCTTGTATTCACACTATTCGTCACGGTTCTGTCATTTTCGGCAGTTCCTGCTAACCCTCTAAGCAGACATGGTTCCTCAGAGGCTATGGTTGAAGAAATTTGCATTAATAGCACTTCTGTTGGATGAAGAAGAGGAGTTGAACTCTAAAAGACACTGTTTTAGGTACATAAAGCCTTGAGAAAATGACAATTATCAGCACGGCACAGTTTCATTACGTTAAAATATTCTTCCCGAGAAACCGTTACGTGACAGGACGGTGATGTATTGGAGCCGTGACGGCGACGCACCGTTTAGTGTAACACGTCTATTTGTTTGAATGTAAGAAATTTTAACGGATGTGATGAGACGATGCCGCGTCACCATGATGGGATGGTGTGATTCGGCCCTTGGGGCGGACGGTTTGGCGCCGTGATGGGTCTTGGTCTTGGTGTACCGTGTGGAAGACTTTTGTCCCGTCTACAGGTACCGTTGCAGCCTTTTACTAGCACTCTTGCATACAGTTTCCTTATCCGTAGAGGTACAGGGGTGAGGATTGAGGGGTCGAGGTGGTACAAAGGCCTATGCTGTCTCCTATCCCACCTTTCTTACCACTGTAGAGGTGCTAACACACACACGCACATACACACCGCATTGGCTTAGGCCACCCCCCTGTCTGGGATCAGGATTAGTGGGTGCCTGACGCTGACCTGACTTGTCCTCGCCGACCACAACTGCAACACCAGCCAGGTAATTCAGTCAGCACAGGACACACAGAGCACACACGCCGCACACCTCTTGTCCCCACGTTGTACAATGCCTTGCTGTCAAATAAACTACAAAGCCACGAAGCCCTTTCCCATCCTTGGTGTATAGACAGACTCCCAAGATACTACACCTCCCTCTTACCGCTCAAACTCCTTCAAATAAAACTTTAACACGCTCTTTGTTCACTATTCCATTTATCAACAATACTCATTCCAGCGAAAATTCCCTCACCATTTTTTGCTCCCTTCTATCATCTCCTTCCCAAATGTTGTGTCAACTTGTGTGGCCCCAGTCGAATGCGGGTTAAGGCGACATCTAATATGCGGGATGTTTGTCTTTTCCATGGATGCGGGGAGGAGTCTGAGCGGTAATGACCCAAGGTGGGTGCGGGAGGGCGTCGTCGAGGAAGTATCCCAGGTGAAGCGGCAGACCTGAGATATCAGACGTTTTACAATGGGGGAGCAGCAGCGGGGGTGGATGATGTTTACATCTGACAGGCCATCTTGGCAGCAACAATTGCTATCTTGTTGCCCCCGCTCATGTTTCTCTTAATTAAACTCCAAAAATTTTTTTAGTATTATGCATTTTTGTTGATAAAAACAGATACAAATTTGTGCTCAGTGGACTACTGCTCAACACAGATCACTCCAGACCCCTTTAGTAATAACACCACCGGCTGTTCTGCATTCTTTGCCCGACCCCTCATTCGCTAATATGGCCGCATCAGACGCAGGTTGAACTTTGCATTCCTTTTTAAGGGAAAAAACTGCATTTTTATGCGCCAGCAAATACGGTAATTAAGAAGGATCTTAATAACAGGTATAATATAGTCAGAGGATGGAGGAGAAGGAGTAACAAGCCCTTCATCACTGGAGTGAAATTTTTAGCAAAGGTTTGAGCCAAGAGTTCCGCTTTAGAAATAGATGAGACGCTGTGGAGCCTCTGGGTGAAGCATAGGGGGGAAAGATGAGGAAGTAAAATTGTTAGCAATGTTTTTGGTTAGATGCCAGAAGTCACGAGAGGAGTTTGATTCAGAAAGATCTTCTATTGATGAAGGAGTTTTTAATATGTTGAAGAAAATATTTGGCATGGATAACTGGCAGAAATATAGAGGGCAAAGAGTTTCAGGAGATGGATGGTTTCGGTACGGATGGTTACGTCTTTGAGCCGCTTCTCTACCTTGGACAGCATTTAGAACAAGCAGAGTCAAACCAAGTTGACGGAATTTAGGATTAGAGAAAGTGTGAGGGGAAAGTATGCCTCCATGCCAGAGACAATGACCCCAGTAATGCACTCTGCACAAAGAGATGGGTCTTGACAAGGAAGCAGTAATCATTCCATGGAAAATCAGAGTAGTACTGCCCTTAAATTTCCCCCCACTTATCTGAGTTGAAATGCCAGAAGCACCTCCACTTAGGTGGGTCCCAAGGTGGTGCGGAAGCGATAGGACAGGGGTTTCAGAAAAAAGAAGAAGATTGTGATCGGAGGAGGCCAACGGAGGAAAAAGTTTCAAGAGTAAAGCAGAAGGGTTAGTAGTTAGAAAAAGGTCAAGAATGTTGGGTGTGTCTCCAAGACGGCCAGGAATACGGGTAGGGTGCTGCACCAGCTGCTCTAGGTCCTGGAGGATAGCAAAGTGGTAGGCTTGTTCACCAGGTTGGGCAGTGAAAGAAGATGAAAGCCAATGAATGCTATTGGTGAACACTGAAATCCCCTAGAATAGAAAATTTCTGCAAAAGGGAAATGAAGATGTGATCCGTATTTGCCGGCGTATAAGACGTACCTCCGCATAAGACTTATTAATTTGACTTATGCAGACCGCACCTTATTTTACAAGGAGATTTTTATGAAAAAAATTATAGGTGTTATGAGGAAAAAATAATTAGCGTAAATTTATCAAAAGTTTAAAAAAAAAGATTTTGTATGGGGAAAACAAATGTGAATGTGAATGTAAAATTATACCAGTAAAATGTAAAGAGAATGCTGATGGGTAACCAAAATCGGTTCTGATATATTGCAGGATGCCCAACGAATTGATATTCCCATATTTTGCTACCTATGACATTTAGCATAAGATTTAATGTTGTACGTATCAGGGCTTAAAAACTATATTATTTTTCAAGCGGTTCGTTCCGATCAGAAACAGTATTATTAACGTTTTGTTTTTCGTTCCTCCTCCAACATAACATTCCCTGAACCGGTTAGAAATAAATAGAAACTGGTTAGAACATTATTCCCAAACCATGTATTGAATATGCTATTAGCCCTAATAAATAATAATGCCTATACATGACTACATTCTTATTGATGGTAATAAAACCATACATTTCATGGTGCACAGTATCCAACAAAATCAAACTCTTGGATGTCGTAAGAACTATATTATTTTATGACTTAAATAAGGCAACACATTTACATATACAATACAGGAAGCATAGTGTAGGAGTATGGAATCTCAGTTGCTGTAAAGTAAAGACATGAGTCACTAAATTATTTATTAATATTATACATGGGAAAAAATATGTTAATTTTGTAATATCACTAACCCACTAATAAATAAACCTAATCAATGAAATCAATGACTACATGTGGTACTTTAAGGACTCAACTTAGGACACTCGCACCGAAGTTCGGTGCACCAAGCATTAGGCAAATGAACACAGTTAAAAGTTTAAGCACATACTCACGATATATATCCATTTTTGAATACTGGGAAACAAATCTAAGCATGTGCAAACTGCAGTATCATAGCTCAATGATTGCACGAATGGAAGGTGTAATAGAATAAGGGAACGTGATGCATATCACGAAGACAAAAATTCATAATTATATAAGGTAAAAAACTGTTACTCTTCAGTCTTCACAAATTAAATGAAAAGTGGTGCATATGGTACTATTTGAAACAAAACCACATCGTCAATTGCCAAGTGAACAAATACAGTAGACTTAATTTATGAATGATAAATCCTCCTTGAATTGAAGAATGCTTGCAGATAAAAGATGTATATATTTAAATCATTTGGCTACTGGAAGGGAAAATGGATTATTGACCGAATATGGCATGGAACGAAAAAATTACGTTATTAACCGGTTATGGGGATTTTGAAATAGCGTTTTTGCTCCGGAACAATAAATATGATAACGTTTTTGTTTTTGTTTTTGTTCCGAGCATAATTTCATTCGTTTCGGTTTTCGTTTTCGTTCCCTTAAACTGTTTCAAAGCCCTGGTACGTATGCCTTTGTTGCTATTCTGCCATTTATTAAATTTTGTGGAAAATTTGCAGTAAACATATTTTGGTAGTGGGCTTTCAAAAGTCCTAGGATTCTTACCTACATCATCGTGTAGCTTTCTTCATTCTGAGTATTTTGAGCTCCATTTTCCAATGCGCAATTAAATAAGAATGGCGTTACATGAAGTACCAAAAATTTACCGTTATTTCAACCAGAAAGTTAAGTTAAGTTAAATCAGATTAGGGTAGGTTAGATTAGAGGTGGGGTTTTGTTTAGTAACAGATGATATCAAGAAAAAAATAAAATTACCAATACTATGACAGTGCGAAGCGGAAGCAAAGTTTTGTGGGGCGGGCCTGGAGTGGCGGGGCGGACACCCTCCACACCTGTAAACAAACATTGATTTCCGACAAAAACGAGTGCCAGATTAATTTAAAACACATCAAAACTATTCAGGAAACTAAGTTTCGGCCTCGAAATCGGGGGTTGCCTAAAAATGAATGTATACCAAGATATTAAGGTAACACTGTAAGGTAACCGCCTCTACCTGTGTGTTATTGTTGAAAGGCACCGATGTCGGGATTGACAATATTCACCCTGGTGTACACCTGTGAATCTATCACAGTCGCTAGGGTTGATTAGTCTTCCTCTGGAAGACACAGGTGATGGCAGGTTCACGCTATACCATCATGGTACCGTTTCATCACATCACGGCAGCGTTCTGTCAGCCGTGCCTTGCCGTATTCACACTATTCGTTACTGTTCAGTCATTTACGGCCGTTTGCACTCAATCTCTAAGCAGACATGGCGCCTCAAAGACTATGGTTGAAGAATTTTGCATTAATTGCTCTTCTTTTTGATAAAGAGAAGTTGAACTCTAAAAGAAACTGTTTTGGGTACATAAGGCCTTGAGAAAATGACAATCATGAGCACAGCACAGTCTCATCATGTTAAAATATTCTTCTCCAGAAACCGTTACGTAACAGAACGGTGATGTGCTGGAACAGTGACGGCGGCTTACCGATTGGTGTAGCACGTCTGTCTTTTTTTAATGTAAGAAATTATAACGGATGTGATGAAACTGTACCGTGGTGGTATGATGTTATTCGGCCTTGAGGCGGATGAAGCTGTGGCGCCGTGATGGGTCTTGGTCTTGGTGTACCGTGTGGAAGGCTTCCGTCCGTCTACAGGTACCGTTGCGGCCTTTTTACTAGCACTCTTTCATACAGTTTCCTTATCCGCAGAGGTACAGGGGTGAGGATTGAGGGATCGAGGTGGTACAAAGGCCTCCCCTGTCTCCCATACCACTCTGCCTACCACTCTCTCACCGCCCACACTCCTTCAAAGAAAACTTTAACACGCTCTTTGTTCCACTATTCTATTTATCAACAATACTCAAGCCCAGCGAGAATTCCATCACCATTTCCTGCCTCCCTTCTATCATCTCATTCCAACTGTTTATTCCTATTTCACGTTTCTCAACTTTTATCGTCTCCGTTCCGTCTGGACTCTGGGGCTATATACACTAGGGTCCCGTATAAAAGTGTTCGCATAAAGCGTTTCCCCTATAAAGTGAACGACCTAAAATTTTTAAAATTTAATATACAGGGAGGTCCCGTTATACGAGCATTCGATATACGAGAATCTGATGATACGAGATATGTAAATTAGGGTCTATTTTCAATATACGAGATCGAAAATCCAATGCTACGACATTCAAACTAGAGTGAGTAAAATGACCAAGTTATTTACTAAAGTAAATTACAAGTTATTTACTAAAATTATAAAGTCATTTACTGACTATATGATTTTACCTAAGGTTTTTACGATATTCAATCTGAAAATATGATAATTCTGGTGGCTCGGTACGACAATGTGGCCTACAAAAATTCACATCCCCGGACGATGTACAATGATTCAGATGCGCAGAGACGAGTTTGTGGGCAGTGGAAAAGGTCTGCGCACCCCTCCCTTGTCCCTTACCTACCCTACCCTCTCGAGTCTATTGTATCACGCGGCAGCACCGAGGATCTTTCCTCTTCCCCAAGTGATCAAAGGGAGAGGAACAACTCTAATCCAGTCATCCTGCAAACGCAGTCACCCCTGTTTTCTCTCCGAGCCTCGGAGAGAGAAAACAGGGACTCTCAGCTGGCTACGTGCCAGCTTCCTGTCTCCCCACACAACATTACCACTTGTGAGTGTTATGCATGTTTTATGTTTAATTAATGTGCAGTTATGTTATTTTGTGTGCTATTTTCTCTTTCAGGATGCTTTTCTACAGAATAGGTAGTACAGTGTGGGTAATATAAACGCTGTGTGTTTGTGTGTTTGCTATAGTTTATTTAGCTTGAAAACATGTCTTTTTTTTTTTTTTTTTTTTTTTTTTTTAAATTGATGGGGTCCTGGTACCAAACCTATATTTTACCATTGGTTATGTGTTTCTTTATACGAGATTTCGCTTTACGAGTATGCCAGGTGGAACCTAACTGCTCGCATCTTCGGGACCTCCCTGTATATATTTTTTTAATAAATAAAATTAAAAAATTTCATTAGGAACGAATTTGATCATATAGAACGATTCCGCCATCAAAGTAGGGCAAATCCGAGGAGTTTTCATATAGAGAGCTGAAATATCGTACTGAATGTGAGCAGGCTGCCGTAAGAAGGCTTGCGGCAGCTTGCGTTTTCTGTTAACTCGAGGCACTTTTCGTAAGCCGGCTTGCCCAGCTGTGAGCGGGCCCTGCCAGTTCTGGCATCCAGAGAGCCCTTCTCCTCCTTACCATCGAGGGCTGGGAGATCGCCTTTCAGTGGATTCCCTCCCACGCTGGCATCCCAGGCAACGAGGTGGCTGATTCTTCTGCCAGGATGGCCTTAACAGATGTAAACACAACCCCCTTCCCTCTGCCGCTCTCCGCGGCTAAACGCCTCTTCTTTCGGGTCTGCCGCTCTACCTGGAATAACACGCTCGGCGATGCCCTCCGCATCACCTCCGTGTGCCAATACCGAAGTGACTCTTCCCCCCAGCCGTGGATAAGGACAAAGTCCTGCGTCCTTGATGTCACCCTCACCCGCCTCCGCCTTGGGCACACGACACTCACGGCTCACCTGCATCGCCTCCGCCTGTCCCCTGACCCCACTGCCCTTGGTGCATGAATGTTCCGGACACTATTGAACACTTTCTGCTGCAGTGTCCGCGCTTCCACTCACACCGTGTAGTGTTACACACTCAACTCCTCGCCCTGAATGTCGCCACCTTTGACCTGCCCACCCTGCTGGCAGCGGCTGGCGTTCCCCCCTCCCGGCAACACACCGTCATCTGCCTCACCTGTGCCTTCCTGAGGAAGACAGGTCAACTACCACCCCTGTGATAGCATCATAGGACATCACCAGGGCTCATAGTGTTCCCCAAAGGATCCTCACAGCCCTAAAGCAACAACAACAACAGTTCTGGCGAGGCACGCAAGCGAGAGTTAAGCCAGGTTTATGGCAACATGCTTTTGAGTCACTAACCTAACCTAATCCCACGCTTTAACCTCCTAAATAAAGTAAAATCTGCATTAAAAGTGTCCGCGGCAAGGGAAGAACAGAGGCAATGTACGTCACAAGAGGAAGAAGATTGATAGGCACGCCGCACGTAAACAAACACTCGTCTCGCGCCTCCCTATGAACAACATGTCATTATCTCCAAAAGTTTGAGTCAAAAAGAATGAATCCTAGAATCCAATAAGGTAAACAGAAACCATACTCCCAATTGTGTAGGGAATTTCGATCCTAGTGTAAAATAATACCATGTTCTGGTGTGCATGGGTGTGAACAAGTATAAATGTACGGGTACGGGCGGGAGGACCGATCGACCAATGTAAATTTTTCCCATAGGTTATGTGTTTCACATAGAGCGAATTCACATAAAACTACACGCCTCCCTCATTTAACGCATGAGTTCGTTCTTGGAAATCGTGCGTTAAGTGAAAATGCGTTAAACGAATTCCATTTTCCCATTACTCCCATTATATAAGTCGAGATACGTTCTACGAAAAAAAATCACAACCTAACCCTCTCATAAAATGCAGTCATTACATTAATTTGTGAGCATAGACATATGAAATAATTAATATTAAAGTTAATGATATATAGAAGTTGTACTCACTATATAGAAGAATACTTGAGGCTTGAGGTGACAAAGATGGTGGCTGGGGGTGTCGGCAGAGTTACTGGGTGAGGTGGGGGCTCATCGTCGGAAGACGTAGAAGTAGAGCTGGCTGGTGATGTTCAGCAGGTTTAGTGAAGAATGATGTTATAGTTGTCCTGTTGTGCTTGGTGGACTTTTTCTTGATGAAGCATCTTGTAGGCATGAGAGCACTTCTGACTGTGTTGTTCAAATTTGAGACTGCGTTCACGGTTGGGATCGTTTCACATGTCATGAATGCCACTTTCAAATTTGGAGATAACATCAGCTAAGATCTTCCTAGTTAAGTGAAGCTGCGGCTCTGGGTCATCTTCCTCTGCAGTTTCCTCCTCTAGTGCTCTGACTTGTTCGATGGCCATAAGTCTTCGTTGCGAGTTCCTCATCATGAGATGCCAACAGCTCAACAATATCTTCTTCTCCCACTTCGTCCATACCAGCGTATGTGCAAGGTTAACAATTTCTCGCACGACAGGAGTTGGTTCAGGAAAACCTTTAAGTTGTGGCACATTCTGGCCACATTTCTTCCAAACAGCATTCATTGGATGGTGTGACCTCATCCAGGATTCAGCATGTTGTCAATAGCATTCTTGATGTTGAATTCCTTCCAAAATTGACGAATGGAGAGATTTTCGTCGCGTCCACAGCATTAATCATTTTTCTGAAGGTACGAACGGAGATATAAGCTTTAAAGGTGGCAATTGCCCCTTGGTCCATTGGTTGATTAGTGATGTGGTGTTTTTTGGTAAAATTCCACTCGAATGTGTTCAGACAAGTCAGAAAGGTTGTTAGGGTGGGTGGGGGCGTTGTCAAGGAGCAACAGTGCATTGTGAGCATATTCTTCCTCCTACAGTAGCGCTCCACAGCAGGGCAAAATAATTGGTGAACCAATCTGGAATATGTATGTTGGTCCCACGCTTTTTTGCTAGAGCGGTAAATGACTGGCAGACATTCCTTAGCATGACCCTTTAAGGCCCGAGGGTTTTTTGAATAGCCAATGAGGAGCGTCTTTAGCTTGAATCACCCTCTGCATTGCCACCAACCAGCAGTGACACTTATCCTTGGAGGCTTTATGACCTGGTGCTTTCTCTCCTCCCTGGATATCACTGTCCTCTTGGCATTCTCTTCCAGTAGAGTCCAGTTTCATCAAAGTTGAACACTTGGTCTGCTGTGTACCCCCCGTCCTCGATAATTTTCTTGAGCACTGGCAGATAAGCCTGAGCAGCTTCTTTGTCAGCCGACGCTGCCCCCCAGACTGTGTTACCGAGTGCAGATGATTCCTGTTCTTGAACCTTTCCAACCAGCCCTTGCTTGCATTGAATGGTGGAGGAGCAGCAGCTCCACTAGGTCCAGCACTTGCCTCATCCTTAGCCAATAAATCATCATAAAGTGAGCGAGCTTTTTCCTGCATCAAGAGTTCGTCATTGGCAAGTCATCCCGGCTGCACATGTCGTCCACCCATAATGCCAACAGTCTTTCCATCTCTTTCCATGATAGGTGGACGATGCCTTGTAGCTAACTTCGCTGTCAACGGAGTAGCATTCTTCGCACTTGATTTAATTTTGTCCTTGTCCTTCTTAATTGTCACCACAGTCGACGGAGCAAGGTTGAACAAATTCGCGGTCTTTCAATCGCATCCCTTCATCACTTTTCTTCAACACTTCTAATTTAGTTTCTAAATTTATAGATTTTCTACACTTTTTAGGCTTAGGAGCACTAGCACTACCACTAGCAACACGCTTAGTAGACATTATGCAGTCGTTTCACTCGATAATGGACGATATAACAGAAGCACTGGAAATCCACTGTTTATCTGTACCGCGCAAAACGTAAACAAACCATACGGGGGGGAAGCTGAGCTGTGCTGCTTGTTCGTTGGTTCTTTTACAGGGTAGTATATTCATAAATATATTTTATTTGTGGGTTGTTGTACATTTTCTTCTTGTTATCATTTTTTGCATATTTTATTGTCGTAAATTTGTGGCGTAACTTCGAATTTTTTATATGTTAATCGATTTTTGGTATACAAAAGTTTTGTGCGTAACTCTGAAATTGCGTTAATCGAACCTGCGTTATACGAGGGATGAGTGTACCTCGTTTATCGACCAATTTCTCGTTTTATGTGGGACCCTAGTGTATATATATATATATATATATATATATATACAGTCGGCGCCAAAAAACTTAGGACACCAAAAAACTTAGGACGGGACTAACGTCCTTAGCTTTTTTGCCAATTTCGGTAGGAGCGATTGAATTTTTTTACGTTTTTTGTATATCTGGAAGTGCATTAGGGTTTCTGCTGTAGATTCCTCGCTGCTGCCCGCTCTGTATCTTCCAAGTCATCATAGGAAGAGGTTGTTGTGCTTGGTTCTCCAACCTTCCTACACCCACCTTCGCCCCTCCATCTTCTACCCGCCTCCTCCAGTCTACTAAAGCATTGTGCCGGTCAAATCTCTATCCATTGCGAAGACGACACATATAGTAACCTTGTATCGAAGTGGGAAAACCATGGGCCAGATAGCGAGGGAGACATGTGCTTCCAAACACACCGTCTCGGTCTGGTTTAGGCGGGCGCAAGATGGTGAGTAGAGACTGCTTTGGTGTGGAAGAAAGGGTCAGGGCGACCAAGAAATACTTCAAAAAAGACTGATCAACTGCTCAAAAGGATTATTGACATCAACAATCATTTTGAGCAGTTGATCAGTCTTCTTTGAAGTTTTTCTTGGACGCCCTGACCCTTTCTTCCACGCCAAAACAGTCTCTAACTCACCATCTTGCGCCTGCCTGTACAAGACCGAGACGGTGTGTTTGGAAACACACATCTCCCTCGCTATCTGGCCAGGGTTTTTTCCCATCTCTGTACAAGGTTACTATATGTGTTGTCTTCACAGTGAATAGAGATTTTCCCGGCATAATGCTTAGCAGACCTGGAGGAGGCGATAATAAATAACCTTATCAATCGGGAAAAATTACCCGATTTCATGATGTTATTTACTTATTTAAACGCTAATTTATGCATGCTGCTAATTCATTTATCAGAAAAGAAAATATATCAATGGAAAGCTAATGCGATTCCGCTTCTATTGATGTTCTCCATGTAAAACGTTTTCACGCAAAATATTAATGGCGAAGAGTTTAAGTTAATGCATATTTCTTGAAAGTCTCATAATGGATTTATTTTGTGTGTTTTACGGTTTTTTTATTGGATAATATTATAGAACAAACATTTCCAAAGATAACAGTATATCTTTTATACTGATAAACATATATTAGGTAGGAAATTACCCGATTTCATGATTTTTAATATACACACAAACCTCGTTTGCCCGGACTAATAGGGGGGAGCACTGGTCCGGGAACCGCAAAAGTCCGGGAATCGCAACAGAAAAAGAAGAAAAGAAAAAAAAAAAGTCCGATGCCATTACCCACCCCCGGACGTTTATCCTACTCTAGTATTTACTGTCCAGCAACCGCCAATATCAACTATCCCACCGCGGACTTTTACGTCCGCTGAGCATGCTGCCACCTGGCGGGAGGCAGCAGAAAGTGTTCATTAGTCTCAAGAGACGTTCCTGCACCAGGGGCAGTGGGGGTCAGGGGACTAATGGAGGCGGTGCAGGTGAACTGTGACTGTCGTGTGCCCAAATGTAAGCAATACGACCGCTGAGCATGCTGCCACCTGGCGGGAGGCAGCAGAAAGTATTCAATAGTCTCAAGAGACGTTCCTGCACCAGGGGCAGTGGGGGTCAGGGGACTAACGGAGGCAGTGCAGGTGAACCATGAGTGTCGTGTGCCCAAATGTAAACAATACGACCGCTGAGCATGCTGCCACCTGGCGGGAGGCAGCAGAAAGTGTTCAATAGTCTCAGAGATGTTCTTGCACCAGGGGCAGTGGGAGTCAGGGGACTGACGGAGGCGGTGCAGGTGAACCGTGAATGTCGTGTGCCCAAATGTAAACAATACGACCGCCTGAGCATGCTGCCACCTGGCGGGAGGCGCTGAAACTGACCAGGGGTGACAGGAAACGCTCGGACCGCGGGACAACTTTGTCAATTTACGAACAGGACCAGGCATTTCAACGTAAAAATAAAAAATAAATTGTCTGAGACTGACATATCCCCGGACCTCGGATTTTGTCCGGCAAATCCGATATCCGGGAAATGGAGGTCGGGAAATCGAGGTTTGTGTGTACTGTATGGTTAACGCTAATTTATGCATACTGCTAATTCATTTATGACTAAACGAAATATACCAATGGAAAGCTAATTAAATTCTGCTTCTATTGATATTCTCCATGTAAAGAGTTTTTGAGCAAATATTAAATGGCGAAGAATTTAAGTTAATGCATATTTCTTGAAAGTCTCATAATGGCTTTTCTTTTGTGTTTTTACAATTTTTTATTTGGGTAATATTATAGAACAAACATTTCCGAAGATAACAGTATATCTTTTATACTGATAAACATTATATTAGGTAGGTAAACTTGTACGGGGAGCGGAGCGGGTTGTATCCGCATGGTGTGACGTCACGGGCGATGTAGCAGGCCTTGTCATCTCGGTGGCCACGGTGCCACGCCCCTCATTGTTGCAAGGTTCGATCAAAATTCACCAGGGGCATAGCTTTTGGTTTGAATTCCTTTGTCTGTCTTCCTCTTCTTGTTTATTGGTCTTCTTCGGTGTAATTCTTCTCCCTTTTTTCTCTCTTCTAGTCCTTTTTGGATGTACAGTCAAACCTCGATATAACGGACTAAAGGGGGGGAGGAGGAGTCCGTTATAGCCGATTGTTCGTTATAGCGAGGGTATTTTCCCAAGGGGGGAAAAATATATGAAAAAACTGGAAAAATTGTGAAATAAATGAGAAATAATTACAAACACAACCAGACTGTGTAGCTATGTTGGGAGGTAAACAGTGACTGGCACTACATGCTGAATTTGGTCCGCTCCTACACGTGAAATAAATGAGAAATAATCACAAACACAACCAGACCGTGTAGCTAGTCAAGCTCAAGCTCTAGTGAAAGGTAAACAAATTACTATGAGCCAGATTCAGCAGTGGCTTCCAAAGGTATTGCTTATTATCATGACTAATGCTCATTATTATATATATTATATGGTTGTGAACTGCAGTTCTATACACGTGTCACTATTTAGGTCAGTGTAGCACTGCGTGTCGCCTTAGATAAGGGTGATTTAGGGTGTTGAGGTGACAGGGAGACGTAGCAGCAGGCACGCCATAACACTAATAGTCACTATTTTAAACAATACACACCTTCTACCACTAAATCACTAGCAACACAGGCTCCTTCCTTATAATATTATATCTTAATATGTGATACATCAAAACTCCTTAAAACCCAAGCATTCCAAAATAAATGAGAAAATAATACAATAATGTTGAGTTACAATTCACGCAAGAGTCCGTTTTTGGGGGTTTTTTTTTTTTAAAAGGGGGGCCACCCCCAATGGGGGGGCAGAGAGAAAGGATTTTAAGGGTTTACCACCCCCCAATTTAAAGGGGGCAAAACGGGGGCTTTTCCCAAAGTAAGGCAAACACTCGAGACTTCTTTCTGTACTTTGTTAGAGCTAAGGTGTCGAGCGTGTCGACTGCATTTTGACGCTCCACGGGGTACGGCCGTCCCTGGAGACGTAGGACACGTCCCCTTCTTTGCGGATATATTAAATAGGTTTAGTTCGGTTGATTCCTTTGTTTTTTCCCTTTTTTTGTTTTCTTCGGGTAACTTTCGCTTAGTCCCTTAAAAATAATAGAACCAAATTACACCTAATTAAAAACCCTTAACGAAATTCCTTAACCATTCTTTACAGGGAAAAATCCCGGGGGATTTTTGGGAAAAACTGGATTGAAGTGAAGAGAAGAGAAAAAACAGTGTTATTTTGGTAAACATGTCAACCATGCTAAAAATTTGTGTCAAGCTCACTCACTAGAAAAAATCCCCAAAACCCAACCTAAGCTCAACTCAAGCTCCTTTCCCCTTTCTTACTAGTTGCGAGCCTCCAGGGAGGCTAAAAACCCTAAAACCCATTAAATTTATTTGGTTGGACAGGGCTTTGCATTCAGATATTTTTTGGGGGAAAAAAGTGAGTCTTTACCCTTAAAAAGGGTATTTAAGCTAAGTTAACTAGGGACTAACCCCCCGGAGGCACCCCTAACCTTGGGCACACAACACACACACACCACAAACACACACAACACACCCCCAAAAACAAAAAACACAAAACCAACACCCAACACCCAAAAAAAAAAAAACAAAAATACAACAAAACCCAACACCAAAAAAAAAAAAAAAAAAAAAAAACACAACACCAAACCCCCAACCAACCAACCCCACCAACAACAAACCCCAAACCCCGACAGAACCCCACAACCAACATACCAAAAAACAAAAAAAAACCAAAAAACAAACAACAACCAAAAAAAAACACCCCCACACAAAAACAAACACAACCCACCCCACCCACACCACCAAAAACACGCCAACCCAAAAACACACACCCCCAAACACCCCCCCCCAAAACCCACCCCCCACCAAACACCACCCACTTTCAACCACACCCACCCCCCCCCCAAAAAAAAAAAAAAAACCCACCCCCACCAACCCCAAACCCAAAAAACACCAACCCCCCACCCCCCCAACAAACCCACAAAACACCAACAACCACCCCCACCCCCCGGGGGGGGGGGGGGGGCACGCCAAAACCCCTAATAGTCACTTTTTTAAAAAATCACCCCTTCTAACCAAAATCACTACAACACAGGCTCCTTCCTTTAATTTTTCTTAATTGTGATACTAAAAACTTTTAAAAACCCCAAGCATTCCAAAAAAAAAATGAGAAAAAAATCCCATAATGTTGAGTTACAATTAAACGGCATAGGGGGTCTAAATAAAAAAAAAAAAAAAAAAAAAAAAAAACGAAAATGGACCCTTTTAACCCGAACCCGTTACATCGAGGTCCTTATACGGGTTTAACTGTACTGGGGTACTGAGTCTGGGGAAATACTACAACATTGTTTGGAAGAACTTAAAATATTTTTCAGGGAAATTTTTTTTGGGGAAAAGTGAATCATAGCCGTAAAATATGGAAAGTATACGCCTCGCCCCGGGACTAAAAAAGCATTTTTCAGTGTTTTAAATACCCGATTTTCGCGACCCTCGAGTTTAGCGCTATCCTTATGAGAAACAGCGCAAAACTCGGGGGGGTATACACTACCCTCCCGGTTTCACGCTCTGCGAGTTTTGCTATCCCGATTTTGCGCTGAGTCCTAAATTCTTACCATCCCACTTTTGGATTTTTCCCCCGATTTCCCGTTTATTTTTTTTTTTTTTAGATTTTTTTTTTAATTTTTTTTTTAGGTGTGCGTGTGTGTGGCCTCGGCCTTTAGGCAGTACCTCCAGGGGGGATGGTAGGCCCGGAGGTTAACTTGAGGGTGGTGCTTGGCCCTCCCCCGTGGTGGCGCAGACAGAATTTCATAGTGACCCCCTGTGATGAGGGGCCATCCCGCCCCCTTGCCTCCGTGCACTTGCAATCAAAGGTAGAGTTAATGGCAGCGTGTGGGTGTTCTTACCTCATGGTGCAGAAAAAGATTTTAAGTGGTTTTTTTACAGCCCTTACAAGGACAAACTGGGTCAGAGAACGCCCTCGGGCTTCTTTTCTTCTTGGCCTTTCCTGCTTGACGTTTTAAATGGTCGTCTTTTCAAGCTCGTCTGGGGTTTTTACAATTTTTGGCTAACCACTCTGCTACCCCTCCCAAAAGAGACGTACGGGACACGTCTTCCTACCTTCCTGCTTGTATATTTTAATGGGTTAGATAGTTGTATGTAGTTTTGCTTTTTTTTTTTCCCCTTTATTTGTGGTTTTTTTCTACAGGAGACCTGTGTCGCATAAGAAGGGAAAACCCCCGAAAATAACCTAAAACCTTACACCCTACACCCTTTAAAACCCACACCTTAGTTCCTTTTTTTTACCCCAAAATACTCCTTTTAATGAAACCCTACGTTGTGGGACTGGGTTTCTGGAGGTACTGGAGGGGGACAGGAGGAAAAAAGAGGGGGGCATTGTGACGTGTTTTTGCGATAAAACTGTCCCAACCCTCAGCTGACAAAAATGTGTCAAGTCACTCACTCGACCAAACCATCCCCTGGGTGACCCCCAATCAAACCAATCTCAAGCTCCCCTCCCCTCCTCTTCCTTTCATGTGTTGGCCCAAGCCACCACCCCGGGGGGCGGGTCACAAACCTTAGGCTAACACCCGTACCCCTTTATGCTGGGTGGACAGGGGCTTGGGGCATTTTCAGGATATTTTTTGGGGAAAAAGTGAGTCTTATAAGCTGTAAAAAAGGTAGGAACGCCCTCAAGTTAACCTCCAGGGCCCACCACCACCCCCGGAGGGCACTGCCTAATGGCGCTGTAGGCACACACACACACACACACCCACACACACACACAACACACACACACACACACACACACTCGGGGAACTCTGTAGTATAAGGGTTAGCACGCTCGGCTCACAACCGAGAAGTCCCGGGTTCGACCCCCAGGCGGAGCGAAGACAGACGGGCGGTCTTCTTAAAACCCGAGCCCCTGTCCACCCAGCAGTGAATGGGTACCGGGTGTTAGCCGGGGGTTTGTGACCCCCCTCCCGGGGTGGTGGCTTCGGCCAACACTAAGCACTAAAGATGAATGATAAAGTAAATGTTGATATGGAGACGGGGCCATACGGGCATTGCTCAGCCCCTGTAAAATACAACTAGATGAATACACAACACACACCACACACACACACACACACACCACACACACACACACACACACACACACACACACACACACACACACACACACACTACGGGAAATGGAGTTTAATGCCAAAAAGTGTAAAGTGATGGAAATGGGCAGTAGCAAAAAGAGATAGGGAGGAAAGTATTCGATGGGAAATGAATGGATAATCAAAACAAAGGTCGAAAAAGATCTGGGAGTATGGATTAATAGTACAGCGGTCATACACCAAAAAGGCCTCTAAAATTTGAAATCGTTGCACCCCCCTTGTGTAAATGCAAATACATGCTAGTTTCATTGTATGGATATGCATGATAATATTTTTGGCGGATGCCAGCATCCAGGTGTGTGCGGGGGCCTGACATGCCTTTAATCATAATCGCGGGGTAGCGCTCTTTCACACAGTTTCAAAATCGTAATATTTTGGTTCCATGGTTATGACAAGTGATGATATGCATGAGTTTATGGTACCAAAATGACTGGTATAATGTGTGTTATATTACCAGCATGTCTACTTTAAAGTATAAATTTGTTGGTACCCAGCAGAGGTAAAAATGTGCCAAAAATCGTACAATTCAGATTTTATCAAGAACAACAACTCCGAAGACATTTCATTCAATTACAACGGAATCCAAGAAGGCACCAGCCAGTCCGAAGGTTGTAAAAACTGACAGAAAGATATACCACAGGCTCCTATCAGCGGCTAGCTGCGGTCGAGAAATCAATCTTTCCAACATATTGAAATATGAGCTCTATTCTGTGCCACTGTCCCTAGCATCGCTCGACAGTCAGCTTCATGCGACTGATAAATCTAAACTGAGTCACATATTGGGAGACCACTTGGCGAGAACAGAACTTCCATCAAATGGCGAAAAAACCTGCACATTGATTGATGCAATGGGAATAGTTCAAGCTCTACAAAAAACAAAGGGCGCCCAAACCTTCGGAGATTATGCAGACCACTTTGCATCCAGTATCCTTGCCCATTTTAATGATGATTGTACGCGAGTGGATGTGGTCTTTGACACGTACAAGACTAGCTCAATCAAGCAAGCCACTAGAGAGAGACGAGCTGGAAAAACTCGCAAAGTTCGCCGCATTATAGATGGCCGAAATATTAACCTTCCATATAACTGGAAATCGTTCATCACACTGGAAGAGAACAAGACCAATCTCATTAGATTTCTCGCTGGTCAGCTACTACTAAAGGCTACTGCATTACCAGCTGGCAGCGAACTTGTCGTTGCGGGTGGTCCGGTCTCCGACGATGATGTACAATTGTCAACGAACAGGGATGTTCGACACTTGATGTCGAGTCAGGAAGAGGCAGACACGAGACTGATTTTGCATGGATATGATGCACACCGTCACGGATATGAGAAAACAGTAATTGTCAGTCGTGATACTGATGTCCTTGTCTTAGCTATACACCATAACCTTGGACTAAATGTTTGGATCAGTTCTGGAACACATAAGAAGCCTAGATATGTACCAATACATCTTATTCGAGACGGCTTGCATGAAAATGTGATATTAGGCTTACTTTTATATCACGCTCTGACTGGTTGCGACAGCACTAGTCAGTTCCATGGACTTGGGAAAAAATCAACGTGGCCAGTAATGCTGAAACATGGACACCTACTCACTGGAGTAATATCAGAAAATGAGGATGAGATCGTCTCCGTGAACAACACCAGACCCGTAGAACAATTCGTGGCGAAACTCTACTCGAAGTCCGCAGACGAGCAGCAGCCGACCGATCATCTTAGGGCGAGCATGTTTCACCAGAAAGCCGACCCGAGCAAACTTCCACCAACCAGCGATGCCCTTAATCTCCACATCCTTCGAGCTGCATACCAAGCTATGGTATGGCATGCCTCCGGAAAACCAAATCCACAGCTTCCATCACCTGAGGAATATGGATGGCACATCTAAGATGGCAATTTTGTACCGACATTAATGACGCTTGAACCGGTTCCTTCAGTGTGCCAAGAGCTAGTGTCCTGTTGCTGCAAAACAAACTGCTCAACTGCTCGGTGTTCATGTAAACGTGCATCTATGCCATGTATCGCTGCCTGTAAATGCAAAAACGAATGCAAAAACACTGGAAACTTGGATTCTGATGAAAGTGAATCTGAAACAGAAATAGACAATCCAGAGTAAACATTGTAAATGATCTGTGCAAGGAATCTCATCCAGTTCCTTGACCTGTGGTACTGCTATTATGTTACAACTATATATGTACATGTATATATGCTTAGATATTTTGCTTTTTCACCATACATTCATATTAATAACTGTAAAAACAATAAGATATGTCAATGTGATTGGTTTTCTACTGCATATAGCACTGATAAGTTAAGATAGTTTCATTAAAGTTACACAATTATTCGCTGAAGGATACAGTTCTATTTGATTGTTATTATCACGACTATGATATGACCTATTGGAATAGTGTCTCATTCAGAACATACTTACAGTAATAAGTTTTTTGCTTATAACAGGAAACGAGTAACCATACAAATACTTATTATTATATGATGTATTGGTTTGAAAACTTAGGTTATACGCTCAATTTCACACAACTGGTATAGGCATAAGTCGTGTATATAGGAATGTTCATAATGTTCATATATGTTCATAACAAACGTATTGTTTCTATATTCTTTCCTATTACAAAATAAATTCCCTGTCACATAATTAGTTGAGTATCTATCATGTCTATTCTGGTTATTTTGGAAGCTAGAGTCATATATGCGACTAAACCCTAAAAATTAGCAAGGTCGGTAAAGTGCAAAATTTCGGCTTTGATGGTACGTACCATCATCTTCCGCAAGACCTATATCTCCAGCACACGTGTACACTTTGGCAGACACGCTTAAAATGTTCAGTAGACCCCCTAGAACAACTGATGCGGTTGCCGCTTTACACAAGGGGGGTGCAACGATAATAAAAAAATCACCCCCTGGCCGCCGCACTATAAGGACAATTTGTCACCAGAGAAGCATATAAACAAGATCACAGGAGATACATATCATTTTGCTTAGGAATATAAGAATGGCATTCAAATGTCTGGATGAAGAGATGATCAAGAATTGATAACATCTTTGATTCGACCAAGGTTGGAATATGCGGCAGTGATTTGGTCACCACATAAAAAGAAGGATATAAAGGGAAAATTGAGAGAATACAAAGAGCAGCCACAAAAAAGGCTCCAAGCCTGAGAGATTTACCATATGAAGAAAGACTTTCAAGACTAAAACTCCCAACACTTGAGAAAAGAAGAGAAAGGGGAGATTTTATAGCAGTGTATAGAGCATCAATGGGTCTGGAAAAAATTGACAGAGAAGATCTGTTTGTGTGGGACGATAGAAGTACAAGAGGTTATGAGAAGAAATTGAAAGGACAACATGCAAGGGAGATATAAAAAAATACAGCTTCCCATATAGAAGCATAGCCTGGAACAACCTTGATGCAAAAGTGATTAATGTAAGAAGTATTCAGGACTTCAAAGGCAAATTGGATAATAGTAGATTTGGAGATGGGACAGTACGAGCATAGCTCTTTTCCTGTATGTTACAACTAGGTAAATACAACTAGGTAATACACACCACACACACACACACACTCTTGAGAAAAGAAGAGAAAGGGGAGATTTTATAGCAGTGTATAGAGCATCAATGGGTCTGAAAAAAATTGATAGAGAAGATCTTTTTGTGTGGGACATAGAAGCGCAAGAGGTCATGAGAAGAAAATTGAAAGGACAACATGCAAGAGGGACAAAAAAAAAATACAGCTTCCTGTATAGAAGCATAGAAGCCTGGAACAACCTTGATGCAAAAGTGATTAATGCAAGAAGTATTCAGGACTTTCAAAGGCAAGCTGGATAATAGTAGATTTGGAGACCGGACAGTACGAGCATAGCTCTTTTCCTGTATGTTACAACTAGGTAAATACAACTAGGTAAATAAAAAAAAAAAAAAAAAAAAAAAAAACGCACCGGGCTAAATAAGCATTTTTAGTGTTTTCAATACCCGAGTTTCGCGATCCGCGAGTTTTTGCGCTATGCCTCGGGAAGAAAGCAAGCGCGAAACTCGGGAGGTTAGTGTATACAGTACCCTCCTGAGTTTCACGCTATGCGAGTTTCGCGCCGAGTCCTGATTCTTACCATTCCGACTTTCGCGCATTATATCCCCGAGTTTCGCGCTGCTTCATACACGTTTTTTGTTATGTTTTTTGTTTACGTTTTTTTTGTGTGTGTGTGTGTGTATTTACCTAGTTGTAACATACAGGAAAGAGTTATGCTCGTACTGTCCTGTCCAAATCTACTATTATACAGTTTGCCTTTGAAGTCCTGAATACTTCTTGCATTAATTACTTCTGATTAACCTGACGCGCCTGCCTACAGCGCCGTTAGGCCGTGAGCTCCAGGGTTGGGATGGTAGGCCCTGGAGGTTCACTTGAGGGCTGTGATGGTTAGCCCTCGCCCGTGGTGACGCAGACATAATTTCTATACTGACGCCTGTGATTAGAGGCTCACAGAGGCCACCCCCTGTGTCCTCTGATGCCCTCGCAATCGAAGATAGAGTTAATGGGCAGCGTGTGGGTGTTCTTAGGCTACTCGACGGTGCAGAGAAAGATTTTAAGTGGATTTTACAGCCCTCATCAAGGATAATTAAATAAGATAGCACCTCATAAATAATTAAATAAGATAACACCTCAAAATAAGTAGCACCTTTAAACCTTACACCCCCGCCGTTCCTTACTTATTTACCACAAAATACTCCTTGATATGTGATTAACCATGACGTGTGTGGTGCTGTGGTTTCTGGAGGTACTGGAGGAGACAGGAGAGAAGAGAGGAAGGCATTGTGACAGTGTTATTGCCGTATAACACTGTCACACAACCATCAGCTGACGCCCTCACTCACTCAGACCAAAACAAATTAAAATATTTTAGTATCCCAGGTGAAATAGACAAGGGAAGAGTTGACAAATCTGTTAACAAAGGAGACGATTAAGTCATTGAAGATTAAGTTTGAAGAGTACCTATGAAGCGATACTAAGCGTCAAAGGTCACAAGAAGACGACAAATCGAGAGAGACAGAGATGGAACTTTTTTAACAAGATAATCCCATCACCTCCTTGTCATACTAAATGCACACTAACATAGACATAAGACATGTACAGAGCTAGATCACACAATGCCTTGCTTTTTAACTAATAATCACTACACAAATGCTTTCCTCCCTTCTCTACGGTACCAATCCAATGCCTTCTTCTCTTCTCTCCTGTCTCCTCCAAGTACCTCCGGCAACCACAGTACCACACACTCCTTGTTAATCACTTACAAAGGAGTATTTGTGGTAAATAAGTAAAGGATCGGCGGGGTTGTGAGTCAGGTGCTACTTATTACGAGATGTTACTTATTTTATGCAACACTGTTCAAAGGCCTGGCTTATGAAGAATAGGCCACATGTAATAACAAGATCAAGATCAAGTTTTCATTCGTAGGACAGAATACGTGTGTGGGAGAACGCCGGACTAAAGGCTTCACCGACAGCATCCGCTGGGTGACTCCCACTCAACCCCAAGCTCCTCTCCTCTACGTAGTGTTGGCCGAAGTCACCCCCCGGGAGGCAGGTCAAAACCCTTGGCTGACACCCGGTACCCATTCACTTTCTGGTTGACAGGGGCTGGGACCTTTTCAGGATATTTTTTTGTGGAAAAAGTGAGTCTTATAAGCTGTAAAATACGGTAGGTACACCTCCCAACCGGACTAAATAAACATTTTTGCAGTGTTTTCATACTCATGTTTCGCGATCCGCGAGTTTCGCGCTATGCCTTGGAAGAAAACAAGCTCGAAACTCGGGAGGGTAAAGACATACAGTAAAACCCTTAAACTCGGCACTTATAACTCGGAATTTGATATAACTCGGCATGGCAAAGACAAAGTTTTTTTTTTTTTTTTTTTTTTTTTTTTTTTTTTTTTTTTTTTCTTTTTTCCCCCGCTCCAAGGGGGTGGAGCTTTAATCTAATTCTAAGCTCCAGGGGTGGGATGGTAGGCCCTGAAGGCTCACTCGAGGGCTGTGATGGTTGCCCTCGCCCGTGGTGGCGCAGGCAGGATTGTTATAGTGACGCCTGTGATTAGAGGCTCATGCCGCCCCCTCTGTCCTCCCATGCACTCACAGTCGGAGATAGAGTTAATGGACAGGGCATATCGCTGCGCATATCATATACTGAGCATATACTGCGCATATCATTGACATTATCCACTATATATGTGCAAAGAATGAGCTCTGAGTGGGCCTTAGTTTGGAAAAGGAAATTTTTTCTTTCTTTTTTTGCATTTTTATGCTCGTCCCATTCACGCACCAAGAATGATAGAGACTTGAGTTACGGTATACTTTTAGAAAGTAATGGTATCTACCCCCAAAGAAAAAGGTTTGAGGAATTAAATGAAAAATAGGCTCTCTTAACTGTTCAAAATGAGCTTAAAAATAATTTTTTTTTGAAGTTTTTAAAAGTCTTCCCTTGCAAAAGGGGGGTTCATTCAGGCAGGGCAATTCACTCTATTTTGTGTAAAATTTCTGCTGTTGCCATTTGATGCCAAAAAAAATAAATATTATATATCCGTTTTCCCGGCGCATAAACGCATTTTTTTTTTTTTTCCCTTAAAAGGAAATGCAATTCACCCTGCCTAATCGGAATATTAGCGCATGAGGGGGCGGGCAGGAATGCAGACGCCGGGGGTGTTTCTAAAGGGGTCGGATGTTTGAAAGCCACTGACCCAAAAATTTTGTAATTGTTTATCAACGTAATGCAAAATACAAGAAAAGGTTGGAGTTTAAGAGAAATAAGAGTGGGGAAACAAATACGATTGTTGCTGCCAAAGATGGCCTGTCAATGTAACCATCCACCCCCCGCTGCTGCTCTCCATTGTAGCGTCGATACTCAGGTCTGCCGTTACCTGGGATACTTCACTCGGCGAGCCCCCCGCCCCCCCCACCAGGGGTCTTTTACCGCTCAGACTCCCCCGCACCCAGGGAAAATGACAAACATCCCCATATGATGTCGCCTTAAATTTAAAACCCGTATTCGCTCGGGCCACCAAGTTGACACAAAGTTGGAAGGAGATGTAAAGGGGCAAAAAAGGGTGATGTTATTTTCGCGGGAAATGAGTATTTTGTAAATGGAATAGTGAAACAAAGAGCGTGTTAAAAGTTTTATTTAAAAGGAGTGTAGCAGTGAGAGGGGGTGTAGTATTTGGGGGGTCTGTCTATCACACAGGAGGGAAAGGCGTCTGGCTTTGTTGTTTATTTACAGCGATCTTGTTAAGTTTAAAAGGGCCCGGGATTTCGGCCTTTTATTTTCCTCTGTTTTTCTTTTGGTACAACAATTCCGGCCGTGTTGTTCATTGGCCCCAGGGGGGGGGGCCCAAGTCGGTTTTATGTCAGGTTTTCGGGCTCAGTGGTGAAAGGGGGTGGGCTAAGCCTTTGCATTGTTTATTTCTTTTGGTAGGCCGTAAAAAGGGTGGAAAAAGGTAAACGGTGGGGGGAAAAAATCTTCCCCGTCCCCAAAACCGACCTCATCTCACCCCGCCCTCGGGGGAAATAAATAAAAATGTGAAAGGGCTATAAAATTTTTTAAACTTACTTTAAAAAGTTTTCCCCAAAAACGTCCCCCCCCGCCCAATACTCACCTTTCCCCAAAAAGGCCGGGAAAAATTTTAAACAAAAATTTCCGGGTTTTTTTGACCAAGGCAGTCCCAAAACTTTTCTTTTAATTTCCCCCTTCTTCATACAAACTGTTAAAAAACGTTGGGGGGCCCCTTTCCGGCCCATTTTTTCACCTTTCCCTCACTTTTACTTTTTGGAGTTTTCCCCCCCTTAAAAACGGGTGCCTGGGGATTTTTTAGTTTTCTTCAACCTAGCCCGGGGCCCTTCTTTTAGGGGGTAGAATCAAAATCCCTTTTTTCACACAGAACCTGGGGGTTTTAAAGGGACCAGTTTTCACCTGCTTTCCGGAAGCTTCCCCCTGCCTGTATAATTCCTAGGTTCCAAAAATTTTGGGGGGCCCCAAGGTCCTTCCTTAAAACCTTAAGAGGGTTCCTTTCAGTGCCAAAATTTGGTTTTTTTTGTTTTTTTGCAAAATTTTCAACCAAACTTAGCCCTTTTTTGAGGTTTTTTGAAAACGGCTCCTTTTTTTGTCGAATCAATGTTGTTTAATGTTTTTTTGGGGGGGGGGGGGGGGGGGGCAACCTGCCCCCCGGGGCCCGCCCCGAAACTTGCTATGCATGCTAGCCATATTTGGGGGAAATTTTAGTTTTTTCTCTTAATCTGTTAAAAAACCAAAACCCCCACCTCTAACCAAACCTAACTCTAACCAAATCTGTTTAACCTAACTTAACTTTTCTGGCTGAAATAACGGTAGATTTTCGGTACTATGTGAAACGCTATTATTATTAAAATTGCCCAGGGGAAAATGGGCTCAAAATCCAGAATGAAGAAACTACCATGATTAGGAAAGGGTCCTAGACTTTTGAAAGCCCACTACCAAAATAATAACAATTCTTGCTTTTTTTCCCAAAAAAAGTCTAAACACATAGCAAAAAGAAACAAAGGCTCCCTAAAACATTAAATCAAGCTATTGTCATAGTAGATAATTTAAATAAAAATTCGTGGGGGCATCCTGCAATAATTTGTTTTTATGACCGATTTTATTACCCTTCATTCTCTTTACTTTTTGACTACACCCCTCCCAGTTTCCGCTTGCTTTCTTCCGGGGGCATAGCGCAAACTCCGGATCGCGAAACTCGGATTAAAAAACCCCTGAAAAAATGCTTATTTAGTTTTTTTTTTTTTTGGGGTGCGTTGTGGGGTGTGCCTACAGCGCCGTTAGGCATGACCTCCAGGGGGGGGAGGGTACCCTGAAGGTTAACTTGAGGGCTGTGTCCCAACCCGTATTTTACACTTATAAGACTCACTTTTCCCCCAAAAAATATCCTGAAAATCCCCCAAGCCTCTGCCACCCCATGAATGGGTCGGGGGTGTTAGCCGGGGGTTTGTGACCCGCCCCCCGGGGGTGGGCTTCGGCCAAACCCTACTAAAAAGGGGAGGGGGAAGGAGCTTGAGATTGAGCTTTCCCCAGGGGAGCTTTTTTTGTCTGGTGAGTGGCTTGACCATATCTTGTCACTGATTTGTGTGACAGTGTTATAAAAAACACTGTCCCAATCCCTTCCTCTTTTCTCTCCTTTTCCCCTCCATACCTCCAAAAACCACAGTCCCACACACTAGGGTTTAATCACTTAAAGGAGTATTTTGTGGAAATAAGAAAAGGAAGGGCGGGGTAAAGGAAAGGTGCTACTTATTTCGAGGTGTTCCCTATCTTATGCAACCCCGGGCTCTTCCTATGAGAAAAACACAAAAAGGGAAAAAAACCAAAAGCAAAAACTACAAGCTATCAAAGCCTATTTAATACATACAACGAAGGAGGAAGACTGCCCCCGTACTCCTTAGGGAGGCAAAAGGGGGGTTTCGTCAAGATATATTCAAGCTGGGCACACTTGACAACGCCTACAAAGTGATACTAAGCAGAAAGGTCAAAAGAAAAAGAAGTCTCAGAGGGGCGTTCTCGGTGTCCGAGTTCGTTCTTGATGAGGGCTGAAAAAATCCACTTAAAATTTTTCTCTGACGTTGATACCTAAAACCCCCACATGCTCCCCCTTAAACTCTCTTCGTTTGCGGTCATCGGGGGAACGGGGCGCATGACCTCTATAAAAAGGCGTACTATAGAAATTCTTCTGCGCCCCCCGGGGCGGGGCCAACCTCCGCCCCAAGTTAACCTCCGGGGCCTTTACCACCCCACTTCTGGGGGTCACTGCCAAAGGGCCTGTAGACACACACCACACACACCACACACACACACACCACACACACACCACACACCACAAAAAAAAAAACGCGAAACTCGGGAAAAAGGGCGAAAGTGGGGGATGGTAAAATTTAGGACCCCCGCGCGAAACTCGAGGATCGCGAAACTCGCTAGCGTAAACCGGGAGGGTATTGTTATGTTTTTTTCATTCATATTCACTGCACATAATTTTTGTTTTAGGTACTGCTCCTAATCATTTTTTTCCCCCTACTTTTTTTTAAAAACATTTGCAAAATTTACAAAAAAAAAAAATTTTTTTTCCTTAAAAAACCCCAAATATATTTTTTCTTTTAAACCTCCTTGCAAAATAGGGGTGCTTCTTATGCGGGGTGCGTCTTATGCCCCGGAAAATACGGAAAATAAATAATTCAAAACTTTGAAGAAAAAAAATCCGTCAATATGCCCAATTTGGAGGTTTTTAAATTCTAAGACTTTTTAAAAAAACCCCTTGAAACTTTTAAACACTGCAAAATCTATAAAAAATATAATGAAATTTGTGTGTCCGCGATGGTGCCGCCCCCAGTCCCCCAATCCCATCATATGGCACAGTTTTAAACCCGGGTCGCCAGGGCACATTTTAACCCAAAAAAATCTGCCCCAAAAAGTAATATGAGACATATAGGCCTATTTTAAATTATTTATAACATAAAAAAATATATTTCATTTTTTCCCAATAAAAACTTTCGTGCCCGGGGGTATGAATTACATGGTATGAATTGCCGGGGTATGAATTGTCCGGGGTATGATTTCCCGGGTATGAATTGTGGGGGGTAGAATTGCCGGGGTTTTTATGTTTTTCCCGGGGGAAATAATTGCCGGTTAAAATTGTCCGGGGGGTATGAATTGCCATGGTATAATTGTCGGTATGATGTCCGGGGTATGATTGTCCGGGGTATGTTTTGCCCGGGGGTATAAATTGTCTGGTATAAATTGTCCGGGATATGAATTGTCCGGGTATGATTGCCCCGGGGTATAATTGACCATTATAAATTTTTCCCGGGGGTTAATTGCCCAGGGTATAAATTGCCCGGGGGTATGAATTGTCCAGGTATAATTGTCCGGGGTAAAAATTACAGGGTATGAATTGTCCGGTAGGGTTGTCCGCGGTATGAGTTGTCCTGTCCCCGATATGAACTACTGTGTACATTTTTTAGTGGCACTACACATAAAGTATGTCTATATGAGCGGTGAAGGGGAAAGGGGTATATCTTGGGGAGTCCCGTCTAAAACACAAGGGTGGAGAAAGGGCGTCGTGGGTTTGTAGTTTTTTTGACAGCGAGTCATTGTCAACTGGGTACAAGATTTTTCACGGCGTTTGTGTCCTGTGGGTACTTAATTACCTGGGTGATGTTGCAGTTGTTCAGCGAGGACAAGTCAGGTCCTCAGGTCCCCTCGGGCCTCTAATCCGGTCCCAGACAAGGGGGGGGGGCCCAAACCGATGCGGTGGTATGTCATGTGGTTTTAGCGTACTACAGTGTAACAAGGGGGGATGAACTCATGGCCCTTTTTACCACCTTTACCCCTCTCCTCACCCCTGTACCTCTACGGATAAAGGAAAATTAAAAAGATGCTAGTAAAAAAAAAAGGGCCCGCAACTGTACCTGTAGGGCAGTCTTCCCACGGACAAAAAACCAAAACCTCACGGCAAAAAACCGTCCGCCTCAAGCCGAATCACACCAACCATCATGGGGACACGCACGTCTCATCCATCCGTTATAATTTCTTACATTCAAACAAATAACGTGTTCACTAAACGGGGGGCCGCCTCCGGCTCCAAAAATCCCGTCCTGTCCGTAACGGTTTCGGGAAAATTTTTTAACGTAATGAGACGTGCCGTGTTGATATTTGTATTTTCTTAAGGCTTTTGTACCCAAAAACAGTGTCTTTTAGATTCAACTCCTCTTCTTTATCCAACAGTAGGCTATTAAACAAATTTCTTCAAGCATACCTCGAGGACCATGTCTGCTTAGAGGGGGAGCAGGGAAATGCCAAAATGACGGAACGTGACAATTGTGAATAAAGGGCCGGCTGCGGAACGCTGCCCTGATTTCAGAGTGTGAACCAGCCTTCCCTGTACCCTTTTTGAAAAAAAACTAATGAAAACCCCGCGACTGTGATAATTCATAGGGGTAAAACCACGGCAAAAATTGTCTTTCCCCACAAAGGGGCCCTTCAACAATTAAACAATAACAAGGGAGAGTGGTTACCTTACAGTGTTCCTAAATTCTTCGTGAATTTTTTTATTGGGCAACCACTTATTTCAGGGCCCAAACTTATCCTCCTGATAGTTTTGATGTGTTTTTTAAATTTTTCTGGGTCTCGTTTTGTCGGAAAACAATGTTTGTTTACTGTGTTTGGGGGGGGGGGGGGCCGCCCCCCTCCAGGGCCGCCCCCAAACATTGCTTCCTTCCCCGGGGCCCTATTATAGGGAAAATTTTCGTTTTTTCTCTATATCATCTGTTTCTAAAA
The DNA here is from genome assembly GCA_016584305.1 of Chionoecetes opilio. Classification (NCBI taxonomy): domain Eukaryota; kingdom Metazoa; phylum Arthropoda; class Malacostraca; order Decapoda; family Majidae; genus Chionoecetes; species Chionoecetes opilio. The sequence continues at coordinate 95,012 of JACEEZ010000286.1, forward strand.
CCAAAACCCCCCCTCTAACCTAACCCCAACTCTAACCAAACTGATTTTAACCTAACTTAAAATTTCTGGCTAAATAACGGGAATTTTCGGGACTTTAAAGTAAAAGCCATTTTATTCAATTGCGCCATGGATAATGGGGGTCAAAATACTCAGAATGAAAAAAAGCTACACGATGAGTAGGTAAAGTCCTGGACTTTTGAAAACCCCTACCAAATAATATAAATCATACTGCAAATTTTCCACAAGTCAAACACTAGCAGAAAGCAAAAAAGGCATACCTACAACATTAAAAACTAAACTATTGTCATAGGTAGTAATATTAAATTCAATTCTGGGGCATCCGCAATATATTATATTTATGACCATTTTGGTTTCACTGTCTTTTCCCTTTACATTTTGACTATATATTTTTCATTCACATTCCTGCACGTGAAAATTTTTATTTTTGGTCATGCTATAATCATTAGCTTTCCCCCACAAAACCCTTTTTTTTTTTTAAAAAACATCGCAAATTTTTCAAAAAAAAAAAAATCCTTTAAAAAACCCCCAAAATATTCTTTCTCTCAAACCCCTTGTAAAATGGGGGCGTCTTTTTGCGGAGGTGCGTCTTATGCCCGGCAAATACGGTACATTATACACACCCTCCCAGTTTTCACGTTGCGAGTTTCGGATCCTCGAGTTTTGCGCTGATCCTAAAAACTTACTCCCACTTTCGCGCATTTATCCCCGAGTTTCGGTTTTTTTTTTTTTTTTTTTTTTTTTTTTTTTTTTTTTTTTTTTTTGTGTGTGTTGTGTGTGTGTGCCTACAGCGCCTTTTGACATGACCCCCAAGGGGATGGTGGCCCTGGAGATTAACTTGAGGCTGTGATGGTTGGGGCCCTCGCCCGTGGGGGCGCAGAATTTCTTAGTGACGCCCGTGATTAGAGGCTCTCCGCCCCCGTATCCTCCGATGCACTTGCAAACGAAGGGAGAGCTAATGGGCACTGTGGGTTTTCTTACCACTCAACATGCAAGAAAATTTTAAATGGATTTTAAAGCCCCCCTCAAAGGGTCGAACTCGGATCACCAGAAGCCCCTCGGGGACTTCTTTTTCTTCTTGACCTTTTTTGCTTAGTATCACTTTGTAGGGCGTCTTCAAGCTCGTCCTCGAGCTTGACATATACTTGACGTACCCACTCTGCTACCCCGCCTCCCATAAAAGACGTTACGGGACACATCTTCCCTTCCTTCCCCCCCCGCTTATATGTATAAAAATGGCTTAGTATGCTGTTGTAGTTTTGCTTTGTTTTTTTTTCCCTTTTTTTGTGTTTTTCTCACAGGGAAAAGCCGGTGTCGCATAAGATAGGGAACACCTGAATAATGGGACCTTACCTTTCTATTTTTACCACAAAATTCTACTTTTTAAGTGATTAACCATGATGTGTGTGGTATGTGGTTTCTGGAGGTATGGGTTGACAGAGAGAAGAGAGGAAGGGGATTGTGACAAGTGTTATTGTCGTATAAAACCCGTCCACAAACCTCAGCGACAAGTTGTGTCGGGGTCACTCACTCAAGACCAAAAAAGCATCCCGGGTGACTCCCAACCAAGCTCATCTCAAGCTCCTCTCCTCCTTCCTCTTCTCTACTAGTGTTTTTGGGCCCAAACCCCCCCCCAGGAAGCGGGTCACAAAACCCCAGGCTACACCCATACCCATTCACTGCTGGGTGGACGGGTGTGGGGCATTTTCAGTTTTTTTTGGGTAAAGTGAGTCCCTTTTAAAATGTAAAAAACGGTGGTAACACCCTCAAATTAAACTCCGGGCCCCACCTCCCCCCCCTGGGGGGTCCTACCCAAAGGCGCTGTGGCACACACACCCAAAAAAAAAAAAAAAAAAAAAAAAAAAAAAAAAAAAAAAAAAGGACTAAATAAGCATTTTTTACAGGGTTTTTTAAACCCGAGTTTCGCGCTAGCCTCCGGAAAAACAAACGTAAACTCGGGGGGTAGTTACCGGAAATGGAGGAATAGCGAAATTTTCCCTCATGACAAAAAAAGTTTGTTATAATGAAATTTTTGGGTCCCTCGGGTATAACACCCCCCCTTTTCCCCCCCATTGGTTTTTTATAGTGAGGGGTTACCCTATTTAAAATTAAATTTTGTGGAAAGAAAAAATAAAAACTTGATTTTTTTTTATTTTTTGTATATGAAAGGGCCAAAACATGAGCAATTGGTTCCTTAGACCTATAAACAGTTATTTAACGGATGGATGTCTGATGTGTGAAAGGGGAAGTGGGGAATGGAAATGAGGCGTGGATGTCATAATGTTTATTTTCTTTTTTTTTTTTTTTTTCAGTTGCAGCAGCTTGGGCCCCAATGTGGCAAGGGGGGTTCTCGCTGGGTGGCACATTCATGGGGAAATACCAAAGGACTACCGTTATTATTTCATTCTAACCTTATGATGCACTCTCCGGGCCCCTCCTCTCACTGTTTCGGGCGTCAATTCCCGGGGAGCACAAAAAAGTGTTTTTGGGGAAGTTAGAGCAGGGGTCACCTGGAATCAAAGAAACAGGCATCTCACTCACACATATTTACACTACTGTAGAAATATTATTCCAAACACTATTTTTTTGAGATCTTCCTATAGAAAACCCCTTGTCTATCTCATCCCCTACAATACCCCAGCTAGTCACTAAATAAGATACTTAAACATGGGTAGTGGGTTAAATTGGATTGTAGGCTTTCAAAAACTGCAATGTCTGTTATTCAAAAAGGTCGCGCTGTCGGCCGGCGTGGGACGGCGGCTGTGAAGGCTGGGGCGGGGTGTTTTGTTATGGGGGTCGGCGGCGAGATTATCTATTCGTAAGACACGTCCTATTGTTTCACTTCAGTAAAAGCCCTTAAACTCCGGGACGTAAACAGGGGCCAAAGTATTTTTCCCCGACATCAACAGCGCTTCCCTACGGGAATTCAGAAAAAGTACTCTATGGCACCTACGGGCTTCCCCGGGGAGATTCTTACATTGGGACTTGTTTAAGGCACGGGGGGGCCCCCCAAAAAGGGTTTTCATC
>JACEEZ010000287.1:0-85000 GCA_016584305.1 Chionoecetes opilio
TTATTGAATTTTCAAAGAAAAAATTTTCCCCTTTTTTTTTTTTTGAAAATTTTTGATGTCTTTAAATATTTTTTTTTAAAATTTTTAAAAATTTTTTTTTTTGGGGCCCAAATTTTTTGGTTTTTTTCAGAAAAAATTAAAAAATGCTTAAAATTTGATACCCAATTTGTTGTTCTTCCCAAGTAACAAAAGTCTCAGTAAAAAAAAAAGTTGGCGGGGGCAAAATTGGCCTTTTTACGCCCGGGGGCTTAATATCTTGAGGCCCAATGAGGCAAAATTTTCACATTTTAGCTAAAAAATGGTTGGGATTTTGGGCTTTTTCAGGTCAAAAAGCATGGAAAAACCTTCGGGGGGATTAAAAAATGGGGAAAAAATTTTTTTTCTGAACGGTCAAATATATAAAATATATATAATTTTAATAAATATATAAAAATATATATATATATATATATTATATATATATATATTATATATATTAAAAATTATTATATATATATAAAAATAATATATATATATAAATGGGGAGGGGGTAGCGGAGTGGTTAGTCCCCCGACTGGCGTTTTGGGGTGACCCATTCGATCCCCGAAGAAAACCCCAAACCCCTTTTTCGAAACCGTGAGTGGCCCTAAGAACACCCCATGCTCCCCCATCAACTCTACCTTCGACTGCGAGTGCATGGAGGAACGGGGGGGCGGCATGAGCCTCTACTAAAAGGCGTCACTTAAGAATTCGCTTGCGCCCCCCAGGGGCGAGGACCAAACCCCTCAACCCCTAAAGTGAACCTCCGAGCCTCCCATCCGACCTGGGTCACCACTCCCTACGGGCGTAAGGCCCAGATGTAAAAAAAAAAATATATAATATATATATATAATATATTATATTTTATATATATAATTATTTAAATATATATATATTTAAATTTTTACCCTAACGTAAGTTATAACAGGGAAGACTCTTATGGCCCTTTATGGGAGTGCATCCTGCTCACCCTATTCTGTACTATGTATAATTACAAGTCATAAATATTGAGAGCTGCAAACTAATATAAAACCCCCGAGAATAAAATTGGATAAGTATCACGATCGTCTAACCTCATAAAAATTTAGGGGAAAAATTGACTTTAAAACAGGAGGAAGAAAAAAAATGTAGCCTGAAAGTTCCAATCTCGGGAAATTGGGTTGGGTTTAGTTAAGGAAAAAAAAGAAACCGAAAGTACAAAAAATTTATCGGGTTTTTCCCAAAACCACTGAGAACTTATACAACCGAGGTGTTAAGTCTAAAACCCAAAAAATGGGATAAATAATAAATTCCCACACTGTCAATGTGCGGGCCAGTACTGGTGTCAGGTCCTGTACAGCAGGCCACTGGTGTCCTCTTCTGTTTCATTAAAAGAGCAAAATCTTGGGAAAAGACCATTGTGCCATGCTCCCATGTTTGGTCCCTTTTCACCACCAAAAAGGTTTTGATCACAAGTTGCTCAAAAAAGAAAACAAAGATTAGTTTTTAATGATCCGATGCACTGTCTAAGTTACATAACCTTGCAGATATCTTTTTTGTTCTATCGCCAATAATCTCACAAAAAGTTGTTTCAACCTGCAATCACCTAAATTTACCCCTTACAATACAATATAGACCACAATCAGGGCGTCCCGAGGGGGGGGGCCATGGGGCCTGGCCCCCCCCCCCCCTTTAAAAAAGAAAAAAATTTTTAACCAAAAAAATATATAGATGCCAAATATATATATATATATAATAAAAATATATAATATTATTAATTATAGAAAATATAAAATATAAAAAATATTATATATATTTTTAATATATATTAAAAAATTTTATATATAATATATATATATATAATATATTATAAAAATATAAAATTATATAATTATATTTTAATTAAAATATTATATAAATATATATATAATTAATATATATTATTATATATTTATATATTTTTATATATGACAATAATAAAATTTTATAAAAATTATATATATTAGATTTTAAGTTTAATAAAAATATATGAATTATATATATTATATATATATATAAAAATTAATATAATAATATAAATATAATATATTATAAATATTATATATAATATAATATAATATTATATAATATATATTTTATATTTAAATATAATATAATTATATTATTATATATAAAAATTTTTTTTAAAATTTATTTAATTTTTGAATTTTTTGATTTTTTTTTTTATTTTTTATTATTTTTTTTTTATTTTATATATTATATTTTTTTTTTTTTTTTTTTTCATATTTTTAATATTTTTTTTTTTTAAGATTTTTTATTTTTTTTTTATATTATATATATATTAATACCTATAATATATATAATATTAATTATATATATAATATAAAATATTAATATATTATTATATATATATAAAAATTGGCCCCCCCCCCCCCCTTTTTCATTTCTGGGTACCCCAACCCAATACAAAGACCTTTAAAATAGATAGACCACAATACATACAACATACTCATACCACAATGTTGGTGCAAAACATAATGGATAAAAACTGTCTAAACTATTTAAAGATTACTTAAAATAGTTGATTTTACAAAACCCGTGAAATTTAGAGAGAAAAGTTATTTAGAATCCTATAGTATCCTAAAATTTGGTCATTTAGACTTTTTCATTTTTTTTTTACACCTTTCGGGACTTTCGGGGGGTCGCAAAACTAAAATTTTTCACCTACCAAATCCAACGCAATGCATTTTACCTAAAGGGGGGAACAGGCCAGAGTGTGTAAAATAATGCCCTAACCCAACCAGGACATTGGTTGCGTAGCCTAACCTGAATCGAGAATTTGGGGGATAACTGCAAAGAGGCTTCCCGACAATTTTTAAAAAGACCTCATTTTTAAACATCAGAAACTAGAATAGAACAATTTTATCCAATACTCTTAATGGTTTTTAAAGTACCAAAAAAATCTTAGAAATCTGCTAATGGTGAGATTACAAGTAAGGCCGTTATAAAAATACGTGCCTTGTAAGTACAAACTGCAGTAGAACCAGGCAGGTGTTTCTTCTTTTAAAAGAAATGACTTAAAAGTGTGACAACATTTTTTTTTAAAAATACACTTTTTAGACGTTTTGACTGGAAAAAAAACCCCCTTTGTAAAGTATAAAATAATTTCCCATTCAAAAACCATCAAACTACTTAACTAACCCAAAATTGCCTTGCCCTTAAACAACCAACTAGTCTTGTCCTTAAAATAACCTAGTCTAAAAAAAAATTTGTTTGCACAAAATTTTTATTGTTTCTTTCACACTCGTTTTTCACCTATAGAAACAAAAGAAAGGTGAAAAATCTTAATCCAACACAGTCATGTTCTAAAAATCCCCAGTATTAGTAGGGGCAGTACTGTGTACCCAAAGGGTACCAGAAACCCATTCACAAATTACCATAAAAATGCAGTTTAGTAAATTCCCATTTACCAAAATTCTCCTGACATAACTGGGGGGCTGCGCCCCTCCAGGGCCCCCCCCCCCCATTTGTTTTTAAACCCGCCTGGGCACTGATTACTTTTTCCTATTTAAAACCCCGCTGGGAGGGGGGGGGGGATTTTTGCCCCTCCAACCCCCCAGTGTTATTCTCATTTCCCTCGGGGTTTTAGGGGTTAGAATGCGCAAATTGTCAGTTCTATACTTTTAGTTAAACTTGGAAACTATAACTATCTATAAATTTCTAAAATAAACTTTCTATAAATGTGAAAACAAACAAAATAGCGTCCGTTCCGTTTTCTCTAGCCTAGGTTTTTTGTTTATAATCTTTTTCTTCTTTATTTTTAGCATTTTCACTTAAAATGCATACCCTTTCCCAGTACCCTTTTTAAGTCTTTTTGGATAGATGAAGCGATCCCCGCCCGAGAGGCCTGAAGAGCGTAAAAGTAGCGCCGCGGCCGTTCACTTCCATGGTAAATATTTTGAATATTTGGGTTCGGACAACGGGGGCGAGTGGCCCCAAAAGCTGACTGCCTGGGTACATTCAGCCACCAATAAACAAAATTATCCTTAAACCGAGCTTGCACCCCACTTAAAGTCCTTCGGCCCGGCCCCTTATGTCACATCCCACTTTAATTTTTTTATCCTTGGGCCGATCAAGAAAACTGTGTTGGGCCTGTAGAATTTTATCAAAAGGCCCGATATACAGTCCCCGCCAGGGCCACATCGGCTTCATCCCCTTTGCCGAAAAAAGTCGCCCTGCCGCCGGTGCCGATAGTACCCGGCACAAACCGACACAGGGCCCCCTAGCCCATTTTGCTGGGGATGGATAGATTTTTTAGAAATATGAATTGATTTGATGTTTTGGTTACATTTTTTCGGTAAAAGATTACTAGTAGAATTTAGAATATGAGATCTGAAAGAACCGGGGAGGGAAAGAAAAGATGCGTATGGTTTTCTGAAATGGGGGTGTGAAAAATAGGTGGTTGAAAAGGACAGGAAAGAAAAGGGTGTTTTTTCGCGGGGCATGTGTGGTGAGACAAGGGGCGGATGATTGAGACTGAAAAAGTTTGGAAAGAATGTGCTGTATGGGAAATAGACAAAAAAACTGCAGGCTTGTATGTAGTTTTGTTTTCTTCTGTTTCCCTTTTGTTTTTTTTTTTTATCCTACAGGAGCAGCCGGTTCAAAGGCCTGGCCTATGAAAAACAAGGCCACCTGTAATATCAAAATCAGGTCAAAATGGACAAGGACTGCGCGGTCCTTTTCAGAGACACTGATAATATGGTTTTAAATTTTACACTAGGACCGAAATTCCCTACACAATTTGGCGTGTGGTTTCTGTACCTTATTGGATTCTAGGAAACATTATCTCTATGAGCTTCCATCGCAAATCATTACTTTTGGGGATAATGCCATATTGTTCATGGCATTATGACAATTCCGGCAAATTTTCATAGGGGAGGCGAGACAAGAGTTTACGTCCGCCACACTCTTTTCCTCTTGTGACCTGCACGCTTTGTTGGTATTTTATTAAACTTATCTTAGGACCCCAGTTAGGAGGTAAAAGGTCGGTAAGTAAGGTAAGGTAAGGTAAGGTACGGTAAGTAAAGGTTAGGTAGGGTCTAGGTTAGGTAATGAAGGTTCAGGTTAGGTTAGGGTAGTTGGGTAGGTAAGGTAGCCAACGGGTGGCGCCTCCGAAAGAAAAGCAAGGCAGGTCAACAAGAAGAGGAAGAGGGGAGGCATTTTTAAACAAGGAAACCTGTTTCTTTCTCCCACCAAAATGTCATATCTCCGAAACTATTGATTTGCGACGGAAAGCAAGGAGGAAAATGTCTCTTAGAATACAATAAGGTAAAACAAAAACCATGATCCAATCGTGTAGGGAAGTTTGGTGCCATCGTAAAAATTACCATTTTTTATTTTCGGGGGAAACCTGTTAAAAAGGTTGTTTTTTCCACCAAATCCTAGGGTCACTTTTTCATTGATAACAATGTATATCCATCAGAAAAGCCTGTAAAAAAACTTGGCCAGGAAATAATAGTCAGTGTCTCAGAAACCAGGAAGTGACGGGAATTGTACGAAAGCAACTTGCCCGCCCCGAGGTTCGAACGGGAGGGGTCCGCCCCTCGACTCCCCCTGACCGAGGATATTAACATAAACGAAACTTAACCTAACCATCATAATGGGATGCGGGGGGGGGGGAGGAGGTCTGGGGTTTGTGTCTATGCATTATTAGACAAACCTTATAATTTCTTTTCAATATAGATTATATATATAGTTTTAAAAGGTTACGCATGCTAGAAAGGATTAATACTGCCCACATTATACTTAAGTCAAAAAAATAATCTGTTTTTCTCAAGTGGTAAACGGCGGTAGCGATCGATCCGGCACAGTTCTCGTCCACTATAACCCATTAGACCACAGGAACGCCGTCTTCATTGTCGCCGTTCTCTTCTAACAATCACCTTTTTCCCTTTTCATCACAGTAGCATACGTCATATATAGGCCCCTAAAGTTAAAACAATTAACACACATCTCGCGCGCCTTCCCACTGTCATCGCTCTCTTCTTGTCGTGGTTATTGTTGGGTGAAGCGTGTTAGCTCAAACGTGCTAATAGTGTTTTGCAGGTGTTCGGGACGAAAGCGTCCACACCAACTGTTTGTTTGGTTCGAAGAAACAGTTCGAACGCGGTGTGTGTGGCAGTGTGGAAAATCAAAGACAGTGTTAAAATGACAAAACAATATCGCCGCCAAGCGACACAATCCAGGGTAACTAATAGGTCCATTGCACGGCCGTTGGCACATTCGGTTATAGTATACATGTCCCTACTTTGCATAAATATAAATATCAACAAATTAATATTCACTATCAGAACTTACCTATATTAGTAGCTAGATGATGAAATCAGCTACAGGAGACGGTGTTCCTTCCCGCTAATATGTCTGGTAAGCCTTCTGGTAAGCCGCTACTAGACACAAGGACCACTCGTAGGTTACGAGGATACTTGCAATATCGTAAGTGTTTGCTGAATAGGGTCGTGCCATGTGCAGGGAGGTACGAGGAAATTTACTAGAGTCTTACCTCGTAAATGGTTTGCTGAATCCATCTGTGTTGACAGAAATTGGGGGTCACTGGTATGGGGGTTTTATAACTGGTCAACGTTACTTGAATGATATTATTTGGGGATGATTTGATAAAAGATTACAACTTGAATGGAGGATTTAACTTAGTCTTATGGTTTCACTATATGATTATAGTATGACCACGTCTCACTGCGGAGAGTACCGAAAAGGGGGATGTACTTAAGGGGAAAGGATAATAAGGTTTAGGTCAAAGGGATTTGCTGCCACCAGCCCTGGCGAGTAGTTCACTATGATTACTCCCTGGGCACGTTTGATTAATATTAATATTAGATTGATCTTGGTAGTCGTGGTTGGTACGTGGAATTATACCGAGTAAAGGCTGACTCTTTTGGAAGTGTGGGGAATTATTGTCCTAACACAGAATAATCACCTGGGTTTTTATAATAACACAAGAACTATATTTGCAAATGATATCCTATTTATTCATAGTGACATAGTAAGTCTCTTGCTTGAGATCATATCCAACATATAAGGGTTAACACTGTACCGAGAAAACTCTACTCGGAAGTAAGAAAAGCAACTTTACACCCTGACGTAGGAACTCTTCCTAAGTGATGAGAGAAAGCTCTTATGAGCATAACTCTCCTTCACTAGAATTTCTATTCAGTTAATTGCCCTACACTTAGGTAACATACCACTTAATATTTATAAATTACACATGGAAGATAGGTATCTAGTAGAGAAAGAATATGGCGAGAAAATGTTGTGTGTGTTTCAGTAAGACCATGTGGCTTTCTGAAGAAGACACGGACGGCCTGCAACGACGCGAAGAGACGAATCTTTCGTTAATAACACTTATAAGGATGGGCAGAACATCTATGCCTTAGTGACACTGAACTGTAGCCTACCTATATATTTATATAGAAATATATAGATATAATATACTAAGGGAGAAAGAACACAGGAGTTAGGTACGAAGGTCTTACCTGCAACGACGCGAAGAGACGAATGACTCTTCTGAGATTATGGCCTGGAGCATAAAGGGGACTTGTTTGAAAGCTTTTAGGCGTGACCTCAAGTGAGTAACTTTTAATCCCGAAATAACTATTTAAATAATGAAACTTGCGTATATAAGAACATGTGGCTTATAATATAAAACTGTTTACTTTGATACTGAAGAATTTAATATGCTTAGTCTAATAACCAAGAAAGGTATGATTTGTGGGCCCGTCAACTGTCCGAACACATTTTTGGAGTGGTATGGTATGAAATATGGAGCATAGAAATTTGGTAGGTTTTCATTTTAGTGTGTATCGTTACTAACACGTCCATATATGACCATAACCGATAACGATGGGGATTATTTTGAAAGACCTTAAGAATCTGGGAGTGAAACTTGGTCTGACCAGATAGCTGGCAAAAGATAAAAAGATCTGACATCATTAGTTATCACTGATCGCAGAATAATTATTCCACGGAAACTTGCCTCGCACACGGGATGTCGGGGAGAGAGGAAGTGAAAGAAGGAAAGAAGAAGATGGCGGGCAAAGGAAAGAAATAGAAACAAAATGGTGGTTTAGAATTTGAGGCGATGAGTCACCCGTGAAACAAAGAGAAAAAATTAACTACTGACAAGACATAGCTCGGGAATTTTATAATAATAATTTTCCTACTATCTCTCCCGAATAATGGGCATTACACATCCCCAGCCCCCCAACCTCACCCCCACTTCTCAGTATCTCCGCACGTCACCACCACAGGGAAGGAGGAAGTGGCAGCCTTTCTGGTGTTGCATACTGAATAAGTGTACGATACGCAGCGGTTTCTCTTCTCACTCTAATATCCTGTCCCCATCTTACTACTGCCCGTCCAGTTCCAGCAGTTCCTTCCCTCATTTGTCCTCCCTTTCCCGACCTCCCTGTCTTGCGGACATTCTCCCGGAATCTCCCTCCTTCTGCCTGGAAAATTTAACCTCCTTCCTCCAACAAATCCGCATCATGCAACTGACCTAACCATCCTGCTGTAACATTCCGTTCTTTCCCCTTCCCTCACCGTTTCACAATTTTTCTATAACCCCTTCCCTTTTTATGCTTTGCCATAGTGCCATATGACCTCTGATATCTGGCACGTTCACCTTTTTTTGGCATTAAATCAATCAATCAGTCCTCTTCTCACTGAGCGTACCATCTTTTACCATTGTTTTTTTTTATCGTTACGCCAAGTTTACTTTGACACCCCTCTTGTAGCTCCCTTATTGTCTTATGATCTTATGTTCTTAGGTAGTACACGTAAATGTTCGTACAGGAGGAAGGGAACTGTGCCAAAGCCGTCTGTATGTCTACATAGAGACGGCTTTAACTGTGCGCACGTAAAACTAAGAATTATTGGAGAAGAATTATTGTATGTGTAGGCAATATGCGTCGTCACAGAAACACAATAATATTTCGATCGTCTTCATTAGCCTTAAAGTAATCGTCCAGACCATTTCATCATTCCTGATTTAATGCAATCAAAGCATAGCCATTAACGAGTATATCAACAATACGTCGTCACTTTTTGTATCCAGTCAGCCGTTTTTAAATAATCCGCAATCAAAATCTGAAAATTCCCCGAGTTTTCAAAACGCTCTCAAGGTTTGCAGACGCTCAGGCTCAGGCTCGGTGACGTAGCATCAGGGAGGCTCATCTTCCCGCGCTGATCAGAGAGACACGTAAACACAGAGATAAATACAGGGTGTAACACGAGTTTATGCAAATGTTGATACAGGAGATAGACCGAATTATTCTAAGAACAAAATGCTCTATACCCATATGCTTTCTGAAGCTTCCTTTACGTGACATGGAGTGAGAAAGAATTACCGCGGCCGTCATGTAACTCACGGCTAGCGGGAGGCAGAAGGTATGAGATGTGCACTCGCGCGTATGCCCCCCGGTGAAATTATTAATTATTTAATCATAATTTCTACTAGTTATGGACACTTACTGTATCTTATAAGTTTTAACTACACAATCGATATTAATAAACGGCTGTTATTTACCAAATAAGCAGTACATGAGAACAGCAGGGCTGTCATAAGCAATAATGTAAAGGGCTACTTGACATTATGTCGGCGAGGAAGAGGCAAGGTGGGTAAGGATGGGTGCCGTGCGAGGCTACATCAGCTGTGTCCCTCCTTCTCCCGCCCAGATTAGTGGCAGTGTTTAGTTTGAGAGAGTGAACTCTGCGGACAATGCCGTACTCCTACAGTAACGTGGAGTATGCGGATATGGTGTTTATCTACGGGTTCTGCAATGGAAGTGCAAATGCTGCCGTACAGGAATACAGAAGAAGATACCCTAACAGAAAATGTCCCAATGTTCGAACATTTTACAGGGTATTTCAACACCTTCGTGACAAAGGATCTTTCCCTGGAATGGGTGCAACAGCTGAAAGGATAGGGGAACATGGAAAGGTGAGGCAGATTCTTCATGCAGCGGAAAACAGCCCAGACATAAGCACAAGAAGAATTTCCCTCCGACTTGGAGTTTCTCACATGAAAGCATGGACTCAGCAAACATTGTCATGACGGGCCGGCATCAAATTAGTGCCGGCAAATCACAAACGGCATATTGGCATTGAATCGGCAAACCGTAATGAAGTTATCGGCCTGGCTGCGGACCGACAACTTGTGCGTACATGTTTGCACCCCGGGCCTGTGTCGGTTACGTTACGTTTCTGTGTCGGCAAACCGTAACCAAACTATTGCCACTACTGAGCCACAAACGGGCCGACATAGCATCTATATCGTGCCATAAGCGGGCCAACACAGCAACTGCATCGTGCCACAAGCAAGCCGATTTAGCATCCAAATAGTGCCATAAGCGGGCCTACACAGCAACTGAATCGTGCCACAAGCAGGCCGATTTAGCATCCAAATAGTGCCACAAGCAGGCCGACTTAGCATTTGAATAGTGCCACAAGCAGGCCGACTTAGCATTTGAATAGTGCCACAAGTGGGCCAATATAGCAGCTGAATCGCTTTACCGTTCCTAATGCCGGTGTAGCACGCCGACTAGTTACCCTGCCGCGACTGCGCACGCACGACAGATGACATCACACAAGAAAAACATTGATCACGCCTCTGGACCAGAACATTATCGTCAGATTCGCTATTTTACCTAAATGTCTACAAAACTTAACTCCAAACCTATCCAAAATTTAACCAAACCTAAATGAAACCTAAAGCAAACGTTAACTTAACCCAAATTTAACCATTTATTTTTATATGATAATAGCAAGGTATATTAGGTTACTTAAGTTTGATTAGGTTAAATTAAGTTAAGTTAAGGCTTGGTTTAGATTGATTTAGGTTTGTTAGGTTTAAGATAGGTTTGGGTTAAGTTTTGTAGACTTATTTAGGTTAAATAAGCGAATCTGATGATAATGTTCTGGTCCTGGAGGCGTGGCCAATGTTTTCCTGTGAGACGTCATCTGCAGCGTGTGCGTAGTCGTGGCAGGGTAGCTATCCGGGCAGGGCAGCTAGTCGGCGCGCTACACCGCCCCACTTTTAAATGAACACAGGTTTGTGAATGGAATAACCTGTTGCCAGGATTGAATGGTTTCTCAACTCTTACAGTATGAGCTAAGGACCAATAGGCCTATAGTGCAACAAAGAATAAAAATTATCACTAATACTTCAAATTAAGCCATAATCATCAGTCTCGGCTGCAGTATATCAGTCTTGCCTGTGGTTGAGGCAGTCTGGCACTGGCAGTCAGCAATGCAATTCACAATGTGTGCCCTAATACACCATCAGGCCGATGCTACAAGTATAAATACTGTAAATGAAACAACAATAATTGTGTATATAAATATAATTTTCATAAGAATATAATCACTGTATTGTTACAAAAGTGGAAAAAAAGTCCAGATAAATGTGGGAAAATTTCTATTAATGAACAGACAAATAACGAAATAAATAAACAAATAAATACATGAATGAATAAATAAATAATTAAATAAATCAATAAATTATATATATATATAATATATATATATATATATATATATATATATATATATATATATATATATATATATATATATATATATATATATATATATATATATATATATATATATATATATATATATATATATATATATATAAAAATTTTACCCATAACGTATAGTTATAACAGGGAAGACTCTTATGGCTCTTATGGGAGCTGTTATCCTGCTCACGCACTATTCATGAACTATGTACTATATGTGACAAGTCATGAATATTGAGATGCTGCAAATCTAATGATGAACGCCGAGAAATAAAATTGGATAAGTATCATCGATCGTCTAACCTCATAAGACATTATGGGAAAATCTGACGTAAACAGAAAGAAAAAGGAAAATGTAGCCTGAAAGTCTATCAATCTCTGTAAATTAGGTTAGGTTAGGTTAAGGAAAAAAGATACCGAAATGCATCAGAAAATTATCAGGTTTACCTAAACCACTGAGAACTTATACAACCAGAGGTGTTAAGTCTCAACCCATAGCAAATCGGATAAATAATAGAATTCCCACCATCTGTCAGATGTGCAGGGGGCTGTCCTGTACAGCAGGCCACTGGTGTCCTCTTCTGTTTCATTAAAGATACCATGTGCCATGCTCCCATGTTGGTGCCTTCTTCACCACCTAAAAGGCTTTGATCACAAGTTGCTCTGAAAAAGAAAACTAAGATTAGATTTTCATGATCCGATGCACTGTCATAAGTTTACATAACTCTTTGCAGATTTCTTATATGTTCTATCGGCCAATAATCTTCACAAAAGAGATTGTTCAACCTGCAATCACTTCAATTACACCTTACAATACAATATAGACCACAATCAGTGGCGTACCGAGGATGGAGGCATGCCCCCCCCCTTTTGCAAAGAAAAAAATATAGCCAATATATATATAGATAGCACCAATATATATATATATATATATATATATATATATATATATATATATATATATATATATATATATATATATATATATAGATAGATAGATAGATAGATAGATAGATAGATAGATAGATAGATAGATAGATAGATAGATAGATAGATAGATAGATAGATAGATAGATAGATAAAATAGATAGATAAACAAAATTACTTTTATTTAAAAAAAAAAAAAAAAAATATGGGTTTTTTTATGATTTCTTATATTTTTTTTATTTTCTATATATTTTTTTTTTCTTTTTTTTCTCTATATATATATATATTTTTTTTTTTTTTTTTTTTTTTTTTTTTTATAATATGATTTTTATACTTTTATATATATATTTTTTTCATATTATGTTTGTTTTTATTATTTCTTGATTTTATATATATAAATATATTTTTCTTATTTTACTTTATTATAATTTGTTTATATATATTTATTTATTGAATATTTAGATTTATATATATTATATTTTTTTTAGTTTTTTATTTTTAAATTTTTTCTTCATATTTTTTATTTTAAGATTTTTTATATTTTTTGATTTTAAATATATATATATATATATATATATATATAGATATATATATATATATATATATATATATATATATATATATATATATATATATATATATATATTATATATATATTGGCCCCCCCTTTTCAATTTTCTGGGTACGCCACTGACCACAATACAAAGACCATATAATAGATAGACCACAATACAAAGAATGTTGGTGCAAATCATAATGGATGAAAAGTTGTCTAAACTATTTTATGATTACTTAAACTAGTTGCATTGTACAAATCCTGTGAAGTTGAGAGATAAATGTTATTTAGTAATCCTTATAGTATCCTAAACTTTGGTCATTTACGACATTTATTCTTTTTTTCCTACACCTATTTCTGCACTTTCGGGGTGTCGCATAAACTAAAATTTACACTCTACCAAATCCATACGCGATGCATCTTTACCTAGAATTGAGATCAGGCACAGAGTGTGTAAAATAATACCCACTAACCTAACCTGGACATTGGTTGCGTAGCCTAACCTGAAGCAAGAGTAATGGTGAGATAACTGCAAAATGAGGCATTTCCGATTTTTTTAAAAAAGACCATCATTCTTAACACACCAGAATACATAGGAATAGAAATTTTTTAACCACATACTCAATTAATGGTTGAAAGTACAAAAATATCTTAAGAAATACTGCTAATGGTCAGATTTACAAGTTGAAGGCAGTTATAACTACGTGCCTTGTAATGTATCAAACTGCAGTAGAACCGCAGGCAGGTGTGCTTCTTTAAATGAAGATCACAGTTAAAAGTAGTGACAGCATTTCTAAAAATACACTTTTAGACGTTTTGACGGAAAAAAAACACTCTCCATTGTAAAAGTATCAAATAATAACCTAATGAAACTATGAAACTAACTTAATCTGACCCTCAAAACTACCTAACTTAGCCTTGCCCTTAAACTAACTAACTTAGCCTTGCTCTTAAACTAACCTAACTTAGCCTTGCCCTTAAACTAACCTAGCCTAAGAAACATTTTATGTTTGTTTGACAACATTTAATTGCTACTTTCACACTCGTTCTCTCATCCTTTAACACTTAACACTTTATTATGTTTGCCATTTTACAATATTTTATGATGATTATAACAGGATATGGGTTGCAAACAGCCCTTTACAAGCAAACGCTTTTTGGGCAAAGGTGTGGA
The DNA here is from genome assembly GCA_016584305.1 of Chionoecetes opilio. Taxonomy (NCBI): domain Eukaryota; kingdom Metazoa; phylum Arthropoda; class Malacostraca; order Decapoda; family Majidae; genus Chionoecetes; species Chionoecetes opilio. Next base: position 14,249 of record JACEEZ010000287.1, read on the forward strand.
GAGAGAGGGAAAACACACAATCTATAGAAACAGTAGAAAGGTGAAAAAGACTTGAATCCAGACACAGTCATGTTCTAAATATTAGCCCAGTAGGGTCAGTACTGCTGTATCAAAGGCTACATCAGACACCCATTCATCACAATCACCAGTAAAACTTTAGTACAATATCCTCTACTGACCAAAATTCTCCTGACATTAGGGGGCTGCGCCCATTCAGGCCCCCCCCCCCGCTAGTTAACTAACCTAGCCTGGGCATTGATTACTTATCCTATTATAACCTCGCTGGGATCGCTGGGAGGGGGGGGGGAGGATTTCGCCCCTCCAGACCCCCCATGTGTAATATCTCATTCGACGGGTTATAGGGATTAGAAATGCTGCAAATTGTCAGTTCTATAACTTGAGGACGGTTATAACTCGTGCCTTGTAATGCTTTAAACTGCATTACAGTAGAACCCAATCACCAAGTAAACATCTTCTCCACGTACAAGCCTTATTACTTAACTCCCTGAAGCGGTACAATTCTAGATCCTTTCCCGCCCTTATTAGCGGGGGTTTTCCTCCAGACCTTCACAGATCACTTGTGTATACCTCTAACACGTAATTATAAAGTGGAGGAGAGCTGCCCCTTCACCCTCCCTCCCCCCTAAACGACCCCCTTGAACCCCTCAAAAATATACTATGGTAAATATTAATATTCTACCCTCACTATAACCTAACCTAACCTCAATATAACCTAGCCTAACCTCACTATAACCAAGCCTAACCTTACTAATAACCTCCTAGAGAGACCTCAAAAAATTAATTACTAACCTTACCTCAATATAACCTAACCTAGCCTGGTAAAATTCTAGTTCCCCGCAATTAAGTCTCGCTAGGAGGTTATTGGTAAGGTTTGGTAAAGTTATAGTGAGGTTAGGTTAGTACAATTATTTTGGGGATCCAGAGGATGGAGTCATTTAGGGGGGCAGGCAGTGGCGTCACCGTGGGGGGGCTAAGGGGGACTTAGCCCCCCCAAGTCAAGGACTCAGTCCCCCCTAAATTGCTGCTAGTAGCCTGCTACCCAAAAACAATAAACAGGATTATTTATCCAATTTTCCATGCCAGAGCAAAACCTTATTTTTCACACTTTTATAGAAAAATTGGTCTGATGTTTCATTTAAATGTTGAAATATGTTTGCTAACAAACCTTGAAATTACTAAGTATATTCTATTATAGAGATATTAAATAAAAAATATAAATTATCAAATATAGTTACTATGGTATGATGCCTGGTATAACTATTAATTTATGTGTCATGTAATTAAAGTTTAATTCCACTTTCTTCTCTTTTTTGGGCCTCAAAATTACCCTGGAACTGATTAATTTTCAAAATTACCCCCCGACCCCCCAGCTGGATAGCCCATCACCACCCCGGGGCTAAAGCCCCCCCAAATTTTTGTTCCTGGTGACGCCACTGGGGGCAGGGGGGTTGCAGGTGGCATCTTTCCCTACTTTATATTTACGTGTTAGAGGTATCTGAAATGATCTGTTAAGGTCTGGAGGAAAAAAAAAACTAATAAGGGCGGGAAAGGACTCTAGTATTTATCGGAGGTAAAGGCAAAGTTCTGAGGCTTTTATAAGTCTTGTCTATATATTTGAGCATTTATCATCTCTAAGTTGTCACCACCCTTTCCTACGTACCTTTATAAGTCTTTGTGGAGTAGATGAAGTCGATCCTCAGCCTGAGAGGCCTGTAAGAGCAGTAAATGTAGTGCCGCGGCCGCCCGGCCACTTCCACTGGTAATATTTTTAATATTGGCTTCGAGACAACGCCGTCACAACGGGCGCGAGTGGACAACAGCTGGCTACGATTCAGCCACCTAATAATCAACAATTATCCTTAATCCGAGCTTTGAACCCTATTTAAGTCCTTCGGCCCGGCCATTCATGTCACATCCACTTAATATATTATCCTTGGGCCGAGTCAAGGAAGACTGTGTTGGGCCTGTACGAATTTATCAATAATTGGCCCGATATATAGTTCCCACTGCGGGGCCGACATCGGCTTCATCCGATTTGCCGAAACCAGTCGCCCTGCCGCCGGTGCCGATACGTACCCGGCACAAGCCGACACAGGCCCGCATAGCCCATGTTTGCTGGGGAGGGTGCTGAGAAAAGAAGGTCTTCATCCATATCATCTGCACAAGGTTCAACATCTTCAGGATGGAGATTCAGTGCGGCGATTGGAGTTTTGTAAATCGCTACAAGCAAATTCCCAGCTGTGGAAATATATTTTGTTCACCGATGAGGCCACATTTACCCGTGCCGGAATGCATAATGCTCATAATGAACATTGGTGATCAAAGGAGAATCCTCACAAGATGGTAGAAAGTAATTTCTAGCAAAGATTTTCTATTAATGTCTGGTGTGGCATGATTGGTGAGCACTTGATTGGCCCACACATCTTTCAAGATCGCATTAACGGGGATATTTATGCTAAATTTTTGATAGATCACCTCCCCTCACTCCTAGATGTTCCCCTGGGCACACGGCGCCGACTAGTATTTCAGCATGACGGGGCACCACCACACTTCAGTAAGCAAGTGAGGCAGCATCTTGACCAAACATTTCCTGGACGGTGGATAGGCCGGGGAGGACCACACCCATGGCCTGCGAGATCACCAGACCTAACACCACTGGATTTTTATCTCTGGGGAGACATGAAATCCATGTATACAATAAGAAAAGTGACAAACAAGCAAGAACTTCTGGAGAGAATAATGGCAGCTTCACAGCACATCAATAACAAGCCAGAAATTCTAAGAAAAAGTGTTCATTCCATACTTCAGCGAGCGCAACTGTGTATTGAAGCTGATGGTGGCCACTTTGAACACTTGATGTGATCATCACAACATTAAGGTAAGTCATGATGACAAGAGACAGTACGTAAGAGTAAGTAGATCGAGCTGCCAGGAGATTACTGACATTCAGCTGTAGACGTTGCCACGTAGCATTTTACAGTATTAGTGTGTCAAATTTCAGCTATGCTGTCTTCACGTAATGCTTATCAGTAAATTTAATGAATCTTTGTCTCGTTATAAGATACTGTAATGCTCCCTAATTTGTAACAATCATAATTAAACTAATGTTCATAATTTCAAAGATGACCACGATCCGTAAATAATCCCCATATCCAGAACCCCATATCCAGAATAATACTCCACATTACCGTAAGCGTACAACACTGTCTACAGCTTATTTCTCTCAAATTGATACTAAATAAGTCATGATTTTAACTCTCTCAAACTAAACACTGCCGCTAATCTGGGCGGGAGAAGGAGGGACACAGCTGATGTAGCCTGGCACGGCACCCATCCCTACCCACCTTGCCTCTCCCTCGCCGACATAATGCCAAGTAGCCCTTTACATTATTGCTTATGACAGCCCTGCTGTTCTCATGTACTGCTTATTTGGTAAATAACAGCCGTTTATTAATATCGATTGTGTAGTTAAAACTTATAAGATACTGTAATTGTCCATAACTAGTAGAAATTATGATTAAATAATTCATAATTTCACCGGGGGGCATACGCGCGAGTGCACATCTCATACCTCCTGCCAAGATAAAGAGACAGATAAAGAAAGATAAAGAGACACCTGTTAATCCACCTCGTACTCGGGCTAAAACATATAGGATCCCATGACAATCTGAGGTTCGTTTTCCTCATTGTATACGCGATCAGCGTCATTTCTTTCGGTGTCAGATTGAGCATCGTACTCTAAATCTGTCACAGCGACAGATTCACTGTCTGACACCGAAGTACAATCGCTCATCATAACATTTGCCGACAGGTGCCAGACAGAGTGTCTGCAGGCGTCCCTGTTCTGACGTCATCAATAACAGTCGTAGCCCTGTTGGAGGGAAGATTTTTTTTTTCGCGCGCTTTTTACAAAAGTCGTGTTTTTACGGAAATAAGGCCTGGAAATCAATTATTATTGGTGGATTAGGTGTTTTGAATGTACATTCAACATAATTCGGCAAAAAAAAAATGGGTCTGGACGATTACTTTAACCCTTTCACACCCAGATCTTTCCTTTGCTATAATTTATTTTTTATTTTTAGCCATAAAATAACGAAAAGTAACTGAATATACCACACTAGTTAGTCGACAAGGATACTAAACAGGTCATATCTATAATTAAACCATTGCTTAAATTCACACAAAAATCGTCCAATAGTACTCCAATTACAATGGATATTACGTTCTGGGTCTCAAGGGGTTAAATATAGACGCATTAATAAGATAAGAAGATTTAACGTATGTGTGTGTGTGTGTATTCATCTAGTTGTATTCATCTAGTTGTATTTTACAGGGCCAGAGCAACGCTCGTATGGCCCCGTCTCCATATCAACATATTTTTATCATTCATCCTCAAGAGAGAGAGAGAAGGAAGGAGAGAGAGGAAAGGAAGGAGAGAGAGGAATGAGAGAGAAGAGAGGGGGAGAGAGAGAGAGAAGAGAAGAGGAGGGGAGAGAGAGAGAGAGAGGAGGAGAGAGAGAGAGAGAGAGAGAGAGAGACTACTCGGCCGACGTGGTAACACCAAAGACATTCAACAACAAGATACCTCACTCCGGGGTGCCCTCTGATGCGCGTGAAATCGACCTCCGCCGTGCGACAGGAGTTAACCAGTCTGCTAGCCCATTCACTTGCTGCATATGACTATCAATGAAAATCATATAGACTATGGTTTATCAGTATATATGATATAATGTTATCTTCGTAAATGTTTGTTCTACAATATTATCAAATAAAAAACAGTAAAACACGCTAAAGAAATGCCATTACGAGACTCTGAAGAAATATGCATGAACTTATTATTCGATTCAACTCTTCACCATTTAAAACTTTGCGAGTCAACATTTACCATGAAACATATCAATAGAAGCGCAATTTTATTAGCTTTCCATTGATATTTTTCGTTTTCTGATAAATGAATTAGAACCATGCATAAATTAGGGTTAACTAAATAAATAAAATCATCAATCGGGTAATTTTCCCGATTGATGATGTTATTTATTTAGTTAACGCTAATTTATGCATGGTGCTAATTCATTTATCAGAAAACGAAATATATAGGTGAATAAATAACATCATCAATCGGGAAAATTACCCAATTGATGATTTTATTTATTTAGTTAACGGTAATGTATGCATGGTTGTAATTCTTTTATCAGAAAACGAAATATATCAATGGAAAGCTAATAAAATTGCGCTTCTATTGATATGTTTCATGGAAAATTTTGACTCGCAAAGTTTTAAATGGCGAAGAGTTGAAGTGAATATTCTTTGGTCATATGCAGCAAGTGAATGGGGTCAGCAGGCTGGTTTAACACCTGCCGCACGGCGGCGCCACCGTCGGCGGATAACAGAAGTTGCATTGGAGGGACCGCGAGTGAGGTATCTTGTTGTTGAATGTCTTTGGTAACACTGCACCGCGTCTTGAAAAAAAAAAAACGAAACAACTGAAACCACATGGAAATCAGGTGTTATCAAGATCAAGATCGCGGGACCGCTTTGCTACATAAGTAGGAGAGTGGAAGAGAAAGGGAAAGAAGAATGGCTGAGGGGAATGAGTGAGAAATCAACACTGGAATGGTACAGGAGAAAGGACCAGCCACGGTATGAAAGGTTCTATGATGGTGGCTATGGAGGGGACCTACTCTTCAGAGCCAGGACAAAGTCGCTGGAGGTAAATAGTCGTATGTACAGATGGAAGAATGATGGCAGCAAGGTGTGTGTGATGTGTGTGACAGGAGTGGATGAAACCGTGGAGCACTTGATGCTGGAATGTGAACGGTATGAGTATGCTAGAACAAAGATGTTGGAGGTAGTGGTAGGAGAGGTCGGAGTGGAAGAATGGCGAGAGATGAGAGACAGGAGAGTGGAGATGGAGTACCTGCTGGGGTTGTGTGCTGAGTGGAGGAGTGACAGTCGTGTGATTGAGAGTGTAAAAGAATTCTTGGAGAACTATTGGAGAGCACGTAGGAGAGAGCATGTGAGGCAGGGGGCCCCTCAGTGATGGGGGACCCCGTATGAATGTGATGCAGAGAGAGGAAGGAGGGGAAAAAGAAATCCCTAGTTTTGCTTCCCCCTTTTGCTTCTCTCCCAACAGATTACGTGTGTGGGAGAACGCCTAAACGCTAAAGTTTAAAGTTTGTCAACACAACAGCCCTCCGTAAAATCGATCCTTACGCGGTATTTTGGACACTAGCACGCAACAGCTAGTCGCCAGGGCAAGTGTGAACATCTGCAGATTCTCTTTTAAACGGGAAACTGAGGCAAGAATTCAGGAGGAGTGAGCTATTCGACTTAAAGGTAGGCGAGACCAGCTGAACCAAAATGGCGACCTCCACCCCTGATGTAAACAACGATGCCCAAGGTAGCCATGACATCTTCCCATGCACTATATGCCAGATACATTGTGACTCTGGTATCAAATGTAATAACTGCAGCATGTGGAGTCACTACCGGTGCTCAGAAATGCCAACATACTGCATTATTGCACTCGTCAACTCAAGCAGGAGGTATACCTGCCCACCATGTGCTAGGCTAAACTACCCTGATTATGACACTAAGGCAACAGGTATTGAGAAATGCAAACAAAAAGAATTATTACTGAAATCAGTGACAGTTTCCCAAGACCCCGAAACAACTGTTGCAAATGACAGCATTGAGGCAACTCAGGACAGGAATGTAGAACGAACGGTCACTGAGAACGAACAAACGGAGAGGGAGGAAGCTGTGAGGAGCACTAATGACAGAGAACCACATGATTCATGGAGTTCCCCAGAGGACATGCGTCTCAGTCTAGTAGCCTCCCAAGACAACACTGAGAGCCAGGCAGTCCAACAAAGCTCCTCTACCCCAACCAACCAGGCAGCTCAACAAGGCTCCTCTACCCCAACCATCCAGGCAGCTCAACAAGGCTCCTCTACCCCAACCATCCAGGCAGCTCAACAAGGCTCCTCTACCCCAACCATCCAGGCAGCACAACAACAAAGCTTCCCTACCTCAACGAACCAGGCAGCAAAACAACAAAGCTTCCCTACCTCAACAAACAAAGGTAATGGAAACCATGCAACACCCATATGTCGATACTATAGAATGGGTGTATGCATGTATGGGCCAACTGGTAGAGACTGCAACTTTAGGCACCCAAAACCCTGCCGTAAGTTGATGACACATGGTATCAGAGGACAACATGGGTGCAAACTAGGCAGGAAATGCTCCATGTTCCATCCCATGATGTGCCCGAACTCTATAAAAAGACAGGAATGTCTCTTGGTATCCTGCACATACCCTCACGTCCAAGGCACAAGGAGGAAGAAAAATGTAGCAGCCCGGCCAGCCTCCCACACCACTAGGGTAGAAACTCATGCATCAGCCTGATGCAGCAACACCCAACCTTGGCACGGCCTCCTCACTCACTCATCCTTTTTTAGAGCTAGCAAATGGGATGAGAGCGGACATTGCCAATCTAGCAAAAGTCGTGGAATCCCAGGCAATGCTACTGAACAACCTCTGAAGGAGAACCGTGTGAGTTGGGCGCAGCAAGCTCCACAAGCCCCACCCACTATGCATCACCCATGGCTAAGTGCCCTAACCTCCCGTTAGAGACCATCATAATGGGCAACATCCAAGGTCTTTATCCCAAAATAAACCAGACCAAAGTTCCTTTCTTGAGCGAGCTTTCGCTGCAAGAGGACCCCATGGTTATTGCCCTTACTGAAACGAGCACTTGAGGAGCGGAGTTAAAGACGAGGAAATTCACCTCAGCAACTACACACCATATAGAGCAGATAGGAAAACAAGAAGCCACGGAGGAGCCATGTTATACGTACGGCATAATATCTCCCTGGAAACATTACCTCTACTCTCTTTCTCAAATGGACAAGTAGAACTAATAGCCATCCACATTAAGTCGATGAACCTAATCATCATAAATTGCTACCGCCCACCTCAGTGTACTTTGGAAAATTTCAAAATGGCAATAGAACAATATTGACAGAATAAGTGCTGATCAACCAACACCTATGCCAGATATCATCTTGTGTGGGGATTTCAACTTTACTTTGATCCAATGGCCTGATGGCACTATCTCTGGAGGTACCCTGGAAGACCAAGCCAAGCTAAACTCCTTCTTGGGGTTACTGAAAAGGTCTTTCTATCACAACAGATAACAAAGCCTACCAGGCAAACGCAACATTTTAGATCTTCTCTTCACCAACAACCAAGAAGCAATAAGTACGTACCGAGTGAGAGAAACAATTTACTCGGATCACAGCCTTGTCACCATCAACACTACATACAGGAAAGCCAAGATGGAACAAGTAAAAACAAACTTAACAGATCCTACACCCTTGCAAATATAAATTTTTCGATGACACAATCGAGTGGCATCAGATGCAGTGCAGTCTTGGTGAGGCCAACTGGGACCAGATCATGGAAGGCAACAACCCAAACACCACCATGCTCCAAGCCTTGATCAACACAGTACTGGAGATCTGTGAGAAACATATCCCCGCAAAGAGGACCCCAACAGGTACCCAACGCCATAACATCCAAGGACAGGAGATTATTAATGAGGAAGAGAGCAGCCCTCTTTAAGAAGATGGCTAACACCCTAAAGACGAAAGAAAGATTACTATCAACACCAAGATATCTCAATTGAGCACAAAATTAAAGAATCCCATGAAAAACAGAGGACAGAGGAGGAAACTCATGCAGTAAGCAACATTAAGCGCAACCCTAAATACTTCTTCAGCTACTGCAAAAAGTTTTCCAAGACTAAGAGCCAGATTGGGCCGCTGCGTACAGGTGTGGGCACAATAACAAGAACCCCGAGGAAACGTGCCAAATATTAACAGAACAATATAGCAGTGTCTTCAGCCCCCGCAAAGTCAGTCAATAGTTCACAACCCAGTACCTTTCTTCACTGAGGACTCAGACCACCAGTACCACCTCACTGACATTGAGGTGACCACTGAGGATATTCAGGGAGCCATTAAGGAGCTGAGACCAATTCAGCTGCTGGACCGGACGGAGTTACCTGCCATTCTGCTCCTTAAGTGCAGTGAGGCCCTGGCTTATCCGATCCGCAAATTATGGAAGTGCTCTATGGATGCAGGCACAGTACCAACCTTGATGAAAGAGCCACTGTGAGCCCGATATACAAGGGAGGGGACAAGAGTCTGGCCAAGAACTACAGACCTGTTGCTCTCACTTCACACCTCATCAAAGTTTTTGAAAAATGTGTGAGGGACAAAATTACTACTCATATGGAAAGGCAAGAACTTCACATGGAAAATCAACATGGCTTCAGGAAAGGGAGATCCTGTCTCTCAAAACTCCTGGCTCACTACAACTGGTTCCTAGAGACCCTGGCAGCGGGAATAATGTGGATGTCGTGTTTTCTCGACTTTGCTAAAGCCTTCGACAAGGTTGATCACGGCATCCTTCTCCATAAAATCAAGGCTCTGGGGTTAAGAGGCAAGTTAGGAATTGGCTCCACGATTTCCCTTACAGAGAGAGTCCAATCAGTAGTAGTGGACGGTCAAAGCTCAAAAGAAGACACCGTTATGAGCGGGGTGCCTCAGGGTTCAGTGTTGGTCCCCTCCTCTTCCTGATACATATGAGAGATATTGGAGAGGAAGTAAGTGACTCAGTCCTGTCCTCCTTTGCTGACGACACAAGTATCAGTCGCCCCATCAGTATGTGCAAGAAGTGGAGCACCTGCAAGAGGACCTGAATAAAGTGTACTCTTGGGCTACAACTAATAATATGACATTCAATGAAGAAAAATTTGAAATGCTGAGGTGTGGCCCTGACTGCAACATCAAGACAACAACGACGCTGCACACAGAGGGAGGAAGTCCATCACCCAACACCTCATGTCAAGTGCCTTGGAGTTTACCTTAGTGCTGATGGCTCCTTCTCACACCACATCACGGAGACCGTCAGGAAGGCAAGGGGGATGGCGGGCTGGGTTATGAGAACTTTGCCTCCAGGGAGCCTGAGGTTATGCTAACCCTCTGGAAAGCCCTGGTACAGCCTTACTGGATTACTGTAGCCAGTTGTGGTCCCCTCACAGAAAGCTGACATACAGAGACTTGAGGCTGTTCAGAGGTCATTTACCAAGAACATAAGAGGACTACATGAACCTTAACTACTGGGACCGCCTCAAAATACTAGGAATTTACTCACAGCAAAGACGGAGAGAAAGGTATCGTGCCATCTATATATGGAAGGTCCTGGAGAAACAGGTGCCAGACCCCACGTCCTTGGCACTCCAGGCACACTTAAATGAGCGGACTGGACGCAAGTGCAGTAGAAGAACCCTCCCTTCAAAGGCCCCGGGGAGGACAAGACCTTACTGGCTGCCAGTCTGGCTCATGAAGGGCCCAAATCTTCAACAGCCTCCACAAAAATGTGAGAAACATCACAGGGTGCTCCGTCAACAACCTTTAAATATGGACTGGACAAGATACTACGGACAGTGCCGGATGAACCTCCAGTACCGGGATACACTGCCAAGTGTAGGACCTCCAACACCATACCGGACCAGGTGGCCCTGTTAGACAGGGACGCCAGGACTGGCAGCAGCGGTGGACCACCACTGTAATGCCCATTATTCGGGAGATGATAGTATGAGAATTATTATTATAAATTCCCGAGCTATGTCTTGTCAGTAGGTAATTTTTTTTCTCTATGTCTCATGGGTGACGCATCGCCCTGCTATCATTCCCACCATTTTGTTTATCTTCTATCCTTCTCCCGCCATTTTCTTTTTTTCTTCTTTCACAGACCCTCTCTCTCCCTCACATGCCGTATGCGAGTCCAATTCGTGGGATAATTATTCTGCGATCAGTGATAACTATGATGTCAGTTCTTTTTATCTTTTGCCAGCCATCTGGTCAGACCACGGAACACTCCCAGAGTCTTAACGTCCTTCAAAATAATCCCTATCGTTATCGGTTATGTCATATATGGGCGTTATAGTAAGGATTCCCCGCTAAATTAAGCCCACCAAAATCTAAGTAAGTCTTCAATACCACTCCACTCTGAAATAGTGTTCGGAGGGTCGACATTACTATAAAACCATCCTTCTTGAATATTAGGTTAAAATATTAAATTCTTCTACATCAAAGTAACTGGTTGGTATTAGGGACAGTCTTTTCTGAGGTACGCGAGTTTTCATTACTTAATAGTTATTTTCGGGATTATAAGTTTTCATCTGAAGTCACGGTGAGACTTTCCAAACAAGTTTCCATTTTGTTGCGGGAAGCCCACGAGGCCCCAACGAGTCATTCGTCTCTTCGCGTCACTGCAGGTAAGACCTTCGTCCCTAACTCCTGTGTTCTTTCTCCCTTAGTATATTATATCTATATATTTCTATATAAATATATAGGTACAGTTCAGTGTCACTAAGGCATAGATGTTCCGCCCATCCTTATAAGTGTTATTAACGAATTCGTCTCTTCGCGTCACTGCAGGCTGTCCGTGTCTCCTTCAGAAAGCCACATGGTTTTACTGTAACACACAAACAACACTTTCTCGCCATATTCTTTCTCTACTAGATACCTATCTTCCAGGTGTGATTTATAAATATTAAGTATTATGTTACCTAGTGTAGGGCAATGCACTGAATAGAAATTTTAGTGAAGGAGATTTTATGCTCAGAAGAGCTTATCTCATCACTAAGGGAGATTCCTAGGTCAGAGCGTGAAGTCGCATTTCTTATGTCAGAGTAGAGTTTTCTCGATATAGTGTTAACCCTGATATGCTGAAGATGATCTCAAGTCAGAGACCTACAAATTAAGTAGGAATAAATATAAATTCTTTTCAAATAGACAACTTTCTTATAGTTTAGCGGTGGGATTTTTTTTCTTTGTATCGGTCATAAAACACACTGGTGACTAAAGCGGTGGTATATTATTTCCTAAAATACAGCACAGAAGCGCACCTGGGAAAATAAATAACAAGATAGTCAAATTTCAGTAAATTTTCATATAGTATCGATCTTTATAGTAGGCTTATAAGATCTCTCCCCTATAAACCAACACCAATACATACATGACCATGACCTGTGAGCGTGCGGTAAGAAGCAAGCCGTAGCCGCCGCTCCTAGCCGTCAACTCCGCCAGCCGGGACAGCCAGCCAGCCGCCGCCGCCGCGCCCTTCGCCGCGCCCTTAGAATACCGCGCGCCTCGATGCCAGGCTCGCCTCAACTCCGCCGCCTCACAGCGACGCTCGCCCTCGCTAGCAGCCACGTTCACCGCTACCGCCGCCCCCGCCGCCATCGATGCGCGCTTCACCGCCGTAGCAGCCGTTCCTAGCCACTACAGACCCACATCTAGCTGCAACCACCACCATGGCAGAGAGAGGCGTGAGCCTCGTCGGGAGGGAAGTCCTGGGTTTCCCTCGGTCTACCCGTCACCGACATGAGCTGCGCTGACAACACAGGCGCCAAGAACCTGTACATAATTGCCGTGCAGGGAATCAAGGGCGTCTGAACAGCCTGTCCGCCGCCGCCGTGGTCCTGCAACAACCAGCAGAACAACAGCGGTGACCCAAACAGCTACGGAGGAGAGAGTGCAGCGACACCGGCTCAGGAATGGGCACACTCTTAGCTTCCAAGAACCTACAAGAGTTCCTGAAACGTATGGAAGAGCTGAAGGCCATCAGAAGTACCGGGCGTCAACAAGACCCATGATGTCACCCATCAACAACAAGATGTAAAGTTCGGTATCCAATAGTGTTAAATTAGAAAATCGAGGAAGAATTATTTTGAACATGAACATTGAAAATTTATTTTATGAACGTTGAAATTTTTATTTTATGAACTTGAAAGTTTAATACCTACTCTGGTTAGGGTAGTTGTAGCGTCACCCGGTTATTACTCTTGTGGAAATCAAATAGAAAAGTGGTAAATGTAAAACATTGACAAGGATTCAAAACTAATTGAGGGTCAGTATGTTCGTAATATATCCAGGTAAGAGGTTGATTGGGATACCAGTCTCAGATGAATTTCATTAACAGACTCAGTCTGGTTCGGTGAGTCTTCAAGTATTTTAATTCAAGTTACAATCAACACGACCAGGTATATTCAGGTGAAGATTAAGCGAAAAGTGTTCAATGTAACTTAGTGAGTCAGAGGTGAGTGTAGTGTCAGACTAGATGAAACAATTTGGTCTAGGAGATTTCTCATGTCTAGAAGTCGGAGCGTCTGATTCTCACGGGCGAAGCCTGGTTCAGTGGGGGAGTATTTTAATTCGAGATAGTAGTACTACGCTTCTCACTTTACAGTCAACCAGCTTGCGGTGTGACGGACATTTCAGGACTTGTAGGGCTCTTATCATTTACCAGAGGCAAGCCGGCGTGCGCCTCTGGGATATATCTCTGCACCGAGAATGCGGACTAAGTCAAGGTTGACGGTCACGTTCATTACCCAGGTATCAGGTTGACTGGGATACTTCCTTTCATTGGATTTTCGTGTAATCTAAACACAAGCAGACCCCCCGTTTTTCAAAGAACAGAAGATTTTCCATTAATTCACTCTAAATTCGTCTCATACACATTTCCTCTTGACGCAGTTTTAAAAACGGAAACCTGATCCGTAAGTATTACTTTGATATCATAGAATTTAATTTTCCCGGAGAATAGACGCGTGTATGCCCATTATTCGGGAGATGAAGTATGAGAATTATTATTATAATTCCCGAGCTATGTCTTGTCAGTAGGTAATTTTTTTCTCTATGTCTCATGGGTGACGCATCGCCCTGCTATCATTCCCACCATTTTGTTTATCTTCTATCCTTCTCCCGCCATTTTCTTTTTTTTCTTCTTTCACACCCTCTCTCTCCCTCACATGCCGTATGCGAGTCCAAATTCGTGGGATAATTATTCTGCGATCAGTGATAACTAATGATGTCAGTTCTTTTTATCTTTGCCAGCCATCTGGTCAGACCACGGAACACTCCCAGAGTCTTAACGTCCTTCAAATAATCCCTATCGTTATCGGTTATGGTCATATATGGGCGTTATAGTAAGGATCCCCGCTAAAATTAAAGCCCACCAAAAATCTAAGTAAGTCTTCAATACCACTCCACTCTGAAATGGTGTTCGGAGGTCGACATTACATATAAAACCATCCTTCTTGAATATTAGGTTAAAAATATTAATTCTTCTACATCAAAGTAACTGTTGGTATTAGGGACAGTCTTTTCTGAGGTACGCGAGTTTTCATTACTTAAATAGTTATTTCGGATTATAAGTTTTCATCTGAAGTCACGGTGAGACTTTCCAAACAGTTCCATTTTGTTGCGGGAAGCCCACGAGGCCCCAACGAGTCATTCGTCTCTTCGCGTCACTGCAGGTAAGACCTTCGTCCCTAACTCCTGTGTTCTTTCTCCCTTAGTATATTATATCTATATATTTCTATATAAATATATAGGTACAGTTCAGTGTCACTAAGGCATAGATGTTCCGCCCATCCTTATAAGTGTTATTAACGAATTCGTCTCTTCGCGTCACTGCAGGCTGTCCGTGTCTCCTTCAGAAAGCCACATGGTTTTACTGTAACACACAAACAACACTTTCTCGCCATATTCTTTCTCTACTAGATACCTATCTTCCAGGTGTGATTTATAAATATTAAGTATTATGTTACCTAGTGTAGGGCAATGCACTGAATAGAAATTCTAGTGAAGGAGATTTTATGCTCAGAAGAGCTTTATCTCATCACTAAGGGAGATTCCTAGGTTAGAGCGTGAAGTCGCACTTCTTATGTCAGAGTAGAGTTTTCTCGATATAGTGTTAACCCTGATATGCTGAAGATGATCTCAAGTGAGAGACTTACCATGTTTACAAAATAAATAGGATTTCATTTACAAATATAGTCCTTGTGTTATTATGAAAACCCAGGTGATTATTCTGAGATAGGAAAATAATTCCCCACACTTCCAAAAGAGTTCCGCCTTTACTAGGTATAACCCCTAGTACCGACCACGACTACCAAGATCAATCTAGTATTAATATTAATCTAACGTGCCCCGGGTAATCATAGCGAAATACTCGCCAGGGCTGGTGCAGCTAATTCCTAACCTAAAACTTATTATCCCTCCCCTTAAGTATACCCCCTTGTTCAGTACTCTCCGTAGTGAGAAGTGGTCACACTACAATCAGATAGTGAAGTCAGAAGACTAAGTTACATCCTCCCGTCAAGTTGTAATCATTTATCAAATCATCCCCAAATAATATCATTCAAGTAACGTTGACGAGTTATAATACCCCAGACCAGTTACCCCAAATTTCCATCAACACACCACGACTGTGATTCGATAACGACTCTTAACAACACCAAGTAAACCAAGTAAGTAAACGCCGGACCAAAGGCTTCACTGACAGCATCTGCTGGGTGACTCCCAAATCAAGATCAAGATCAAGATCAAGATCAACACGAGTGCCAAAACGCGGATAGAGGGAGGATATCTGCAAAATAAGGCCTTTCCGACGCGTTTTAATGTGACCATCATTCTTAACACATCAAAATATAAAAGAAAAGAGCACTTTTAACCTCGTACTCAATTACTGGTAGAAAGTACCAAAATACCATAATACCAAATTACTTTTGACTACACATAGCTGATATTTGATGTGCATCCCATCACAAAGCTTGGTCTGTGTTGACACATAAAACACACGTGCTCTGACGTGTTTCCTGATTATCCTTTGAACTGTAGAAGGAAGGGCCACGAGTCTTCAACCCTCACACACCAGAAAGTAACTAAAGCGGCTATCACACGGTGCGTTTCGTCGGACTGTTTCGTCGAACTTGCCATTTGGTTGAACTGTTTGGTCGAACTTCGAGGGTCATTTCGCCGACCATGTTCGATGAAATGGTTTTGTGAAATTATACAAAATGTTGCACATTTCGTCGAACATACTCTGCGGTCAAAATAAGTCTATACTTTTTCTGTAAGTTATAAATAAGGCGTATTTTGTGACTACAATACAATGTAGAATTATACTTATTTAAGCTCCGCCCACTTATTTTCTACTCTTTAGCGTGTACAGAAAACTGAGCAGAGACACTCCCGGCACCAAATTTTACTCTTTTCCCGGAAAAATATACAGTTGTGGGTGTGGGTGGTGGTTTCAAGAGCCTGGCCAATCAGATCGCGCGCATGAGAAAATCTTATCAGAACTCCTCCCGTAAAAGTTTCTCTTTTCCTTTAATTCTCATCCAATTCAACATTCATTACATGCGCACGACATGCAAAGGATACTGTATTTAATTAGGAGTAGGTTCAACACGTTGATCGGATATATACAACAACTCAACAGTTAATGATGTCACAAATATTAATATTCTCCAGCGACATCTGGGAACTTTGCAAGGTCCAGAAGGTTGAGAATTGCAGGTTCTTGGTATCAGGGACCAGAGCTGCACCGCTGGACATGGTATAGTAATGCCGGAGGGGTAGCAAAGGAGATCGACCACATCCTCGTTAGCACTCGTTGGAGGATCCTCCAGAACTGCAGGGTTTACCGGAGTGCTGAGTTCTTTGGAACAGATCACAGACGTTGTTGCTACACTTAAGCTTCATGTCAAGTCCAGAAGAATCTCATGAGGTAACCATACTGTGTTTCATCTTGAGAAACTGAAGGACTTGACATGTGCTCATGAGTATGCGGTGGCAGTCTCAAATCGGTTTGATGTGCTCGGTGCTCTCGGGGACCCTGTAGAACTGTGGGATACCTTCAAACGTGAAACTCTACAGGCTGCCAAGGAGTGTATTGGGGAGCGCCCGAGGTCAAGGCGTGGTTTTGTCTCGACGGAGACGCTGGAGAAAATCGAGGAGAGTCGCGCTGCCAGGCTGGCTGGGAACCGGGACCAGCACAGGGCTCTGTCACGCCGGACTAGAACCCTCCTGGGGAGAGACAAGGAGAGGTATGTCAGGAGTCTCGCTGAGGAGGTTGAGGGTCATTTGAACGCTAATGACCTCCGACCCGCCTACCGAGCCCTGAAGAAGCTCCGTTCCAAGTCTCCTTCTCGGGCGAGTGCTATTCGAACAGCAGATGGGCGAATCGTGTCGGACATGGATGGGCAGATGGCTCGTTGGGCTGAGTACTTTGGGCAGTTGTTCACGGTGGACCCTCCAACTGAGCAGCTTCACACCACTGGGTTACAGGCAGTAGATGCCGATCCTCCCATTGACGAAAGCGCACCCTCTCTTGACGAAGTCAGAGAGGCTGTAGCAAAGTTGAGGGGTGGAAAGGCAGCTGGTGTTTGTAATATCATGCGGAGCTCCTCAAAGCTGGGGTGAGGCCATGATCCCGGGTTGCATCTGTCCTGACTGCCGTGTGGCAATCAGGTACCATTCCTCCTGACTGGAAAAGGGGGCTGGTCGTCCCTATCTGGAAAGGGAAAGGGGACCGTCAGGACTGCAACAATTACCGCGGTATTACACTGCTCAGCGTACCAGGCAAAGTGCTTGCCCATCTATTGCTGACACGGATTCGCAGCCATTTGGTGAAGCATCAGAGACCTCAGCAGTCTGGGTTCACGCCTGGTAAGTCAACAACGGACCGTATCCTAGCGCTTCGTGTCCTGGTGGAACGCCGACGTGAGTTTCGACAGTGGGATGCTTGCAGCCTATGTTGATCTCAAGAAGGCGTTTGACTCAGTGCATCGTGAGTCACTCTGGGATCTTCTGTGACTTCGAGGGATTCCTGCAAGGACTATTGGTTTGATAACTGGTCTGTATTCTGGGACTGAGAGTGCTGTGAAGTGTGGGCAGGTGTATCCGGCTTTTTCCTGTGAATACAGGAGTGAGGCAAGGGTGCGTCCTTGCCCCAACACTTTTCAACGCTTGTATGGACTGGGTATTGGACAAGGTTGTAGATCAAAGTGATTGTGGAGCATCCGTTGGCAACACCAAGATCACTGATCTTGTTTTTGCCGATGATGCAGTAATCTTTGCTGAGTCGCTGGAGGTCCTGGTGATGGCTCTCGAGGCGCTGCACGAGGAGGCAAAGCCTTTGAGACTTGAGGTCTCCTGGCTCAAGACCAAGGTCCAGGTGTTTGGAGACTTACTAGATGAAGCAGTACAGTCTGTTCATGCGTGTGGCGAGGACATTGAGATCTTGGAAAGTTTTACATACCTTGGTAGCGCAGTCCATAATGACGGCGGGTCACGTCAAGAAGTCTTACGGCGGATTGGCATAGCCCACGGTGTTATGGACTCGCTCAGCGGGAGTATTTGGCGTTGTCATTACCTGTGCAGGAGGACAAAGATCCGGATCTTCAAGTCGCTTGTGATCCCTGTCTTACTCTATGGTTGTGAGACATGGACACTAAATAGTGACTTGAAGAGACGAATCAATGCCTTTGGTAATAGATGTCTTCGCAGAATCATGGGGTATCGCTGGGATGATTACGTGTCAAATCAGTGATTGCACCGTGAGACTGAATCGAGGCCTATTACCTGCATAGTCCGTCAGCGCCAACTTCGGCTATATGGGCATGTGGCACGCTACCCTGAAACCAATCCTTCCCATCGGGTTGTATCTGTAAGAGACAATCCGGCGTGGAGGAGGCCAAGGGGGCGCCTACAAGGCTCGTGGCTGGGGCAAGTTGATATTTCTTGTCGAGAGCTGCTTGGTATGGGAAAGGAGCCTGCATGGGAACTCGCACGTGGTGACCCTCGGGAGTGGCGTCGTAGGGTGGGCGAGGCGACGCGCCCCCCGGCGTATGCCCCCAATGATTGATTGATTGACATCTGAGAACAATTTTTCCACTCCCTCCAATCTTTCAATGCGTCCGAACCCTTGTTAAGACTTGTGGCTAGCACGATAAAACTTGTAATTTGGCCATAATACACTAAAATAATAAACAGTCTCTTTAGTAATAGTTATGATTACTTAAAAAATGCAATGTAACTGGTACATTTGTCATAACTTACACAGGAATGTCACCCAAAAAATGTACATAATGGATATACGAACACCTCCACAGTCCTCCAGAGAGGCGAGGTGAGGTGCTCTGAGGTGCTCTCAGGGTTCCTCATGCGTTCGCCGATTTCGGCAGCTGGCGGCCCTCTACGCATGGTTGTAGCTCCGAAACTAACCACAGGATTTTCTTTAAAATAACCTCATTGTGATTCCCACACAAAGTTACCCTGAACATAGTCAACCAAAACCTTACCTAACCTAACCTAACCTAAAACTAACGTTTTTCTAACCTAACCTAACCTATAGCGGTCTGCCGAAAAGGGCGAACGCCTGGAGATTTGAGGCAGGAGCAGAAAAGAGAAAAGAGGAGAAGAGAAAAAAAGGGAAGAGAAAGAAGGAAAGAAATGGAAAAAGAAAGGAAAGGGAAGGGAAAGGAAGAAAAGAGAAGAGAGGAAAAGTGATATATGTAAATGATAAATTGTTGCTGTCTTCCATGATGGCAACATGATGTACCATGATTCCGTACGTCTTCGAATTACAGTTGGGTAATTTTTTTAAGGTTGTGAGAGCGAGGTCTGTCTGGCTCTCCCAGTGAATGTACAATACATTTTCCTTCGGCTCCGTCTGTAGAAGCGTCTGGCAGCGCTACAATCGTATTTTGTGATGGCAAGCAGGGGCGGAGCTTAAATAAGTATAATTTTTCTTCCAAGGGGACGCACAAAATACGCCTATAGTGTTAGCAATTATTAAGCATTGAAATGAACACCATCATATAATACGTTACAGTAAAATTAATACATATCAGTCTATATTATATATGTGATAGATTTTCAGAAATATGAAGTTGATTTGATGTTTGTGTTTACATTTTGCGGTAAAATGATTACTAGTAGAATTATAGAATATGAGATCTGAAAAGATAACGGGGAGAGAATGGAAATGATGTGTGTGGTTTTGACTGAAATGGGATGTGAAATGAATGAGGGGGTTGAAAGGACAGGAAGAGAATGGATGTTATTGCTGCTGGGACATGTGTGGTGAGACAAGGGGCGGATGATTGAGACAGTGAAAGAGTTTGGAAAGAATGTGCTGTATGGCAAATAGACAATAAAACTGCAGGCTTGTATGTAGTTTTGTTTTCTTCTGTTTCCCTTTTTTTTTTTTTTTTTATCCTACAGGAGCAGCCGGTTCAAAGGCCTGGCCTATGAAGAAAAGGCCACCTGTAATATCAATATCAGGTCAAAATGGACAATGACTGCGCGGTCCTTTTCAGAGACACTGACTATATATGGTATTATTTTACACTAGGACCGAAATTCCCTACACAATGGACCAATTTACTCACACCTAAAACACGGAGTATTATAAAGCTTTGGGTGCAATATAGGCTACATATCACTGTACTCATATTCTTTTTGCTGAGAAATGCACCATAAATGAAATATATGGCCTTTTTGGGGCCAAAATATCACAACACGGCGGAACGCGCTGTGATTGGTTGTGACGTAGTAACTGCAAACTCAGATCTCGCCTGATCAGCTGATCGGCTTGTTTTGGCTCAGCAAACCGCAAATTATAGTTTTATTTTACTAACCTAACTAACTTGCATTACCCTACTACCGCAAGATGACCAGTAATCCTCCTTCAAGTGATGTAGTAGGTATTCACTGTGTTTGTGAATATGTAAGTTGTAGTTTATAAGGAAAAGTGGATAGACAGAGCAAGTGGCCCGTGACACCAGACAGTGATGACTTCTGGGATCGCATTCCTTATAGGGAGCTTAAATGAACCTGCAATGACATGTACAGCTAGACAGATAGACGAACTCATAGAGGAACAGGTAGAAAAGTATGGTTAGTATAGGTTGTAGTGGTGAGGTAGAGTGACGAAGGGTGTATGTTTTGCTTATGTGGGAAAGAAAGCCATACATTTCTACCTGTTCCTCTATGAGTTCGTCTATCTGTCTAGCTTTACATGTCATTGCAGGTTCATTTAAGCTCCCTATAAGGAATGCCGATCCCAGAAGTCGTCACTTGTCAGGTGTCACGGGCCACTTATCTCTGTCTATCCACTTTTTCCTTATAAACTACAACTTACATATTCACAAACACAGTGAATACCTACTACATCACTTGAAGGAGGATTACTGGTCATCTTGCGGTAGTAGGGGTAATGCAAGTCGGTGTATTAGTAGGTAGTACATAATAGTAGCGGCCGCTTGACAGCTGTTTTGCTCTGTTGTTTGTGCTTATGACGTCACAACATGGCGCCAGTCGTTTTAGAGCGTATACATTTTCCTGCACTTAAATTGGCTGTATCATCAAAAATACTGTTCACATAGAAAATCAACATCACTGCCCAACTATATGAGGCTTGAAGATGTCAAATCAATCCTTACCTCAAGTAGAGTAAATTGGTCCATTGTATTTTTGATTGGTTGCCATGGCAACAGTTGTGATTCGATTTCATCCAAAACAACAGTTGTGATTCGATTTCATCCAAAATTAAATCAGTTCTTCCTTATACCAAATAGACTTGGTTGGTATACCAAGTTTGGTCCAAATCTATTTGTAACTTTTCGAGAAATCCTGTACACTAACAAACAGACAGACAGATCGGGTTGAAAACATAACCTCCCACCAACTTCGTTGGCGGAGGTAAAAAAATGCCGCCACCGCCCACCGGCCGGCCACCACGCCCCACACTCTCCACAACCATATCGTCCACAGATCTGTAACTTCCGGACACACGCCACGCACATACACAACTGACTATAGGAGAGGGGGAGAAATAGCGATATATATAAATACACATTAACCCCTTCACGCCCCGATCTTTCCTCTGCTATAAAAAATGTCTGTTTGTTAGCCCTAAATTAGGAAAAGTAACTAAATTTACCAAATTAGTTAGTGGACAAGGATACTAAACAGGTCATAGCTATTAAAACTTGCTTATAGTCCTAAAAATCGTCTAATTGTAGTCAAATTACAATGGAAATAACGTTCTGGCCTCAAGGGGTTAAATAAACTGTTCTCCTCCTCCTTCATAGCGTAGAATGTGTTGTGCGTTGTGTTGTACGTGGTGTTTTAGTCGAGCAGGGATCTCTTTATGGAGTGGAGTGTGTGTGTGTGTGTGTACATCACCACCACCAAGTTCACCGAAAGGTAAATGCGTGTTAAAAAGCTGTTTATGTGGGTAATCCTTCCTTTCCTTTCATTACACATACACACACACACACACATAAGAAATAAGAAAATAAGGAAGCTACAAGAGCCTGGGAGACCTACACGTGGTAGTTCGTTACTTAACACTACCTACATCCACCTTTCATCCCCATCCATAACACTGTCCAGCCTCCTTTTAAAACTCCCTAATGACTCCGCACTAACTACATATGAAACAAGAGTCCATTCCAATCATTTACCACCATATTTGTGAACCTGTTCTTCCCTATTTCTTTTTAAAATCTACAGTACGCTTTTCCAGCTTTCCTTTTCCACACACACACACACATGTACAGTATTCATTCAATGCAATATACTGTACTCTTCTTCTCTATTTAAATCCTTCTATAGTTATGGCCCACTATTATTATTGGCATCATTATGTGTTGTTGTTGCAGGTGATATTGGTGCTCCCAGATTTCCACACAGGTGAGGTTCATGGACTGAGCGACATGTTTCTATAGTAACATTGCATTTATAAGCCTTTTATATATGCCTTTTATAACATTTTATTGCCTATAGTAACATGTTGTTGCCTTTCTGCATCACTCTCTGGGATCTTCGTCTCCACAAAGCTGCCACAAAATGTTACTTTACCACTCCTACACTTTTATGGGAAGCACTTCATTGTATTTCTAGCTGGGAGTCTCAACCAGTGACATATAGTTGTGTGTCTGTATTCTATGTATTTACTTTTTTTCAGCTTAATTTTACTACTAGGGTCTCGTTTCCATGCAATACACACAGGGCCGGATTATGACCTCTTGGGGCCCATAGGCTAATTAAATTGTGGGCCCCCTCAGACGGAGCCACCCTCTAACTCGCCCGGACCCGAATTTTTTTTACATTCTATAGCAAAATAAGTGAGCTGAAAAACAATATATACGCTACATTCACAAATAAGTGTTGCTGTGTTTAGCACGATGATAAACAAACATGGACTGGGGCCCCATGATTTACAGCTAGGGTCCCAAACAGGGGCCCTTTATCTCAATTAAAGGCCTCAAACAGAGGCCCTTTATCTCAAATAAAGGGCCTCAAACAGGGGCCCCTTATCTCAAATTATTTGTAATTTTATTTTAAGTTAAAGTAATCGTCCAGACCATTTCATCATTCCTGATTTAATGCAATCAAATCATAGCCATTAACGAGTATATCAACAATACGTCGTCACTTTTTGTATCCAGTCAGCCGTTTTTAAATAATCCGCAATCAAAATCTGCAAATTCCCCGAGTGTTCAAAACGCTCTCAAGGTTTGCAGACGCTCATGCTCAGGCTCGGTGACGTAGCATCAGGGAGGCTCCTCTTCCCGCGCTTGATCAGAGGCACGTAAACACAGAGATAAATATAGTACTTGAAGATATGTGGGTGTTTATGATATATTTTTTTTGCTATATGCCACATGCATGCATCCTTTATGGGTGCAGCAAGACAGCTGTGCCTTTCGAGAAAAGTTTGCACACGGAAAGGAGTGGCGTGTGTAGGGTGATACACGCCTATAGTGTATTAATATATTGTATAGTTAAGGTTAGGTTAGGTATACTTTGTGGTTAAGGTTAGGTTAGGTATACTTTGTGGTTAAGGTTAGGTTAGGTTAGGTTAGCTATACTTTGTGATTAAGGTTAGGTTAGGTTAGGTATACTTTGTGGTTAAGGTTAGGTTAGGTTAGGTATACTTTGTGGTTAAGGTTAGGTTAGGTTAGGTATACTTTGTGTTTAAGGTTAGGTTAGGTTAGGTTAGGTATACTTTGTGTTTGTGGTTAAGGTTAGGTTAGGTTAGGTATACTTTGTGGTTAAGGCTAGGTTAGGTATACTTTGTGGTTAAGGTTAGGTTAGGTATACTTTGTGGTTAAGGTTAGGTTGGTATACTTTGTGGTTAAGGTTAGTTAGGTATACTTTGTGTGTTAAGGTTAGGTTAGGTATACTTTGTGTTAGGTTAGGTTAGTATACTTTGTGGTTACGGTTAGGTTAGGTATACTTTGTGGTTAAGGTTAGGTTAGGTATACTTTGTGGTTAAGGTTAGGTTAGGTATACTTTGTGGTTAAGGTTAGGTTAGGTATACTTTGTGGTTAAGGTTAGGTTAGGTATACTTTGTGGTTAAGGTTAGGTTAGTTTCATTAAAACCTATAAGGTTATGCATAAATGCATGCTTGGTTATGCATTAATATAGGCGGCCTGATTCAACTGGTGGCCCGAATCAACTGTATTCGTTATAGTGAGGTTAGGTTAGTAACTTTTAGGGGGTTATAGTGAGGTTAGATTAGCAACCCTTAGGGGGTCCATGGGGGGCGCAGCCCCTTCTGGCTAGAAAGGTTAGGTTTTTCTTTGACCTCCTATGACCAGCAAGCATGGTGGCCTTATGGAAAACTTGGGTTTTTGGGTAGGGAAGGCAGACACGACTCATTTATTGCTCTCCCAAAATTGTCCAAATCTATACAATATATCAATGAAGAAAAATTCCCTAGCAATGGGTATCTAGGGAAATCCCTAATTTAGGGAATTCCCTAGATTTTTACACAGTGACTTTGATGATTTTTTGGGGAGCCATAAATCACTTACCGTATTTGCCGGCGCATAAGACGCACCTCCGCATAA
Organism: Chionoecetes opilio; assembly: GCA_016584305.1. Classification (NCBI taxonomy): domain Eukaryota; kingdom Metazoa; phylum Arthropoda; class Malacostraca; order Decapoda; family Majidae; genus Chionoecetes; species Chionoecetes opilio. The sequence continues at coordinate 39,064 of JACEEZ010000287.1, forward strand.
GACGCACTCCTATTTTACAAGGAGGTTTTGAGAGAAAAAAATATATAGGGGTTTTTGAAGGATTTCTTTTTTTTTGTAAATTTAGCAGATGTTATTAAAAAAAAAAGGATTTGTAGGGGAAAGCTAATGATTAGGAGCATGTACCTAAATACAATATTCACTGTGCAGTGAATGTGAATGAAAAATCATACTAGTCAAAATGTAAAGGGAATGACAGTGTAACCAAAATCGGTCATAAATCATAATATATTGCAGGATGCCCCCACGAATTGATATTCTAATATTATCTACCTATGACATATAGCTTAGATTTAATGTTGTAGGTATGCCTTTGTTACTTTTCTGCTATGTGTTTAGACTTTGTGGAAAATTTGCAGTATAGATTTTAGTATTATTTTGGTAGTGGGCTTTCAAAAGTCCTAGGACTCTTACCGACACCATCGCATAGCTTTCTTCATTCTGAGTATTTTGAGCCCCATTTCCCATGGCGCAATTGAATAATAATGGCATTACATGTAGTACCGAAAATCTACCGTTATTTCAGCCAGAAAGTTAAGTTAGGTTAAATCAGATTAGGTTAGAGTTAGGTTAGGTTAGAGGTGGGGTTTGGTTTAGTAACAGATGATATAGAGAAAAAAACGAAAATTTCCTTATATATGGCAGTGTGAAGCGTAGGAATGTTTGCGGGGCGGACCTGGAGGGGCAGGTCCCCCCTCCCCCCCCAACACATGTAAACAAACATTGATTTCCGACAAAAACTAGAGCCAGATTAATTCAAAACACATCAAAACTATTCAGGAGGACTAAGTTTCGGCCTCGAAATCGGTGGTTGTCCAATAACAAAAATTCACGAAGATATTTAGGTAACACTGTAAGGTAACCATCTCTACCTTGTTATTGTTATAATTGTTGAAGGGCACCGTTATCGGGATCGACAATATTTGCCCTGGTTTACACCTATGAATCTATCACAGTCGCGAGGGTTCATTAGTCTTCTTCAGGAAGGTACAGGTGAAGGCTGGTTCACACTCTGAAATCACGGCAGCATTCCGTCAGCCGTGCCTTGTATTCACACTATTCGTCACGGTTCCGTCATTTTCGGCAGTTCCTGCTCACCCTCTAAGCAGACATGGTGCCTCAGAGGCTATGGTTGAAGAAATTTGCATTAATAGCACTTCTGTTGGATGAAGAAGAGGAGTTGAACTCTAAAAGACACTGTTTTGGGTACATAAAGCCTTAGAAACTACAAATATCAGCACGGCACAGTCTCATTACGTTAAAATATTCTTCCCCAGAAACCGTTACGTGACAGGACGGTGATGTATTGGAGCCGTAACGGCGGCGCACCGTTTAGTGTAACACGTCTATTTGTTTGAATGTAAGAAATTATAACGGATGTGATGAGACGGTGCCGTGTCACCATGATGGTATGGTGTGATTCGGCCTTGAGGCGGACGGTGTGGCGCCGTGATGGGTCTTGGTCCTGGTGTACCGTGTGTAAGACTTGTCCTACAGGTACAGTTGCAGCCTTTTTACTAGCACTCTTTCATACAGTTTCCTTATCCGTAGAGGTACAGGGGTGAGGATTGAGGGGTCAAGGTGATACAAAGGCCTATGATGACTCCTATCCCACCTTGCTTACCACTGTAGCTACGCTAACACACACATGCACATACACACCTGCATCGGCTTAGGCCACCCCCCTGTCTGGGACCAGGATTAGAGGCCCGTGGGTGACCTGACGCTGACCTGACTTGTCCTCGCTGACACAACTGCAACATCAGCCAGGTAATTAAGTCAGCCACAGGACACACACGCCGTGCAACTCTTGTACCCACGTTGTACAATGACTCGCTGTCAAATAAACTACAAAGCCACGACGCCCTTTCTCCATCCTTGTGTGTATAGAAAGACTCCCCAAGATACTACACCTTCCTCTCACCGCTCACACTCCTTCAAATAAAACTTTAACACGCTCTTTGTTTCACTATTCTATTTATGAACAATACTCATTCCAGCGAAAATGACATCACCATTTTTTGCCTCCCTTCTATCATCTGCTTCCAACTGTTGTGTCAACTTGTGTGGGCCCGAGTCGAATGAGGGTTAATTAAGGCGACCGCTCACACTCCTTCAAATAAAACTTTAACACGCTCTTTGTTTCACTATTCTATTTATCAACAATACTCATTCCAGCAAAAATAACATCACCATTTTTTGCCTCCCTTCTATCATCTCCTTCCAACTGTTGTGTCAACTTGTGTGGCCCGAGTCGAATGCGGGTTAATTAAGGCGACATCTAATATGCGGGATGTTTGTCTTTTCCATGGGTGCGGGGAGGAGTCTGAGCGGTAATGACCCATGTGGTGGGTGCACGGTAGGGCGTTGCGAGTGAAGTATCCCAGGTGAAGCGGCAGACCTGAGATATCAGACGTTTTACAATGGAGAGCAGCAGTGGGGTTGGATGATGTTTACATCTGACACGGCCATCTTGGCAGCAACAATCGCTATCTTGTTGCCCCAGCTCTTATTTTCTCTTAAACTCCAACCTTTTCTTAGTATTATGCATTACTGTTGAGAACACAGTTACAAATTTGTGCTCAGTGAACTACTGATCAACACAAATCACTCCAGACCCCTTTAGTAATACACCACCGGCTGTTCTGCATTCTCTGCCCGACCTCTCATGCGCTAATATGGCCGCATTAGACGCAGGCTGAACTTTGCATTCCTTTTTAAGAGAAAAAACTGCGTCTTATGCGCCGGCAAATACGGTATATTTGCTTCCCCCACCCAAAAACCCCGTATTCCCGCCAGTTCCCCAGGCTTGTTGGCTATAGGGGGAAGAAAAAAAAGATAGGGGTGAAGGACTTCTTCCAAAGTTTTACCGTGCCAGGTCCTCCTGCTGAACCTCAGGCTCTGCTAACACCTGTTAATCCACCTCGTACTCGGACTCAAACATATAGGATCCCATGACAATCTGAGGTTCGTTTTCCTCATAGTATACGTGACCAGCGTCATTTCTTTCGGTGTCAGATTGAGCATCGTACTCTAGATCTGTCACAGCGACAGATTCACTGTCTGACACCGAAGTACAATCGCTCATCATAACATTTGCCGACAGGTGCCAGACAGAGTGTCTGCGGGCGTCTCTGTTCTGACGTCATCAATAACAGTCGTAGCACTGTTGGAGGGAAGATTTTTTTTTTCGCGCGCTTTTTACAAAAGTCGTGTTTTTACGGAAATAGGGCCTGGAAATGAATTATTTTGGGTGGATTAGGTGTTTTGAATGTACATGCAACATAATTCGGCAAAAAAAAAATGGGTCTGGACGATTACTTTAAATGAATTATTCAGCAATGCAAAATATCATTTTTCAAAAAAAATTATATATGGAAATCTTTTAGCAGGGACCCCAGGTTTGGGGCCCCCAAGCTTAAGGGGCCCTAGGCTGCAGCCTATACTAGCCTATAGGATAATCCGGCCCTGAACACACAGTAAACCCTCGCTATAACGGACAATTTAGGGGGAGGGGTAATCCAATATATGCGATACTCCGTTATATCCGAAGTAGAAGGGGCAGCTGAATTTGAGGGAACAGTCTTCTTGCTTCTATATGGGTAGGGTAAGGTAGGATAGGGTAAGGCTTCTTGAAGGTGGGCAGGTAGGCAGGTCACACGTGGAACGAGAGGTAACGCGAGTGAGAGCTACGGCGAGGGAAAACCGCATGGTATAAGCGGTACATACTCTGCTTATGTGGTCGTTTTAAATCTGCCTGAATTATTCTCTCTCTCTCTTACTTTCTTGACTTTTGATCATTTAAAGCATAAAACAATATAAAACAAACTTGTAGTGGCAAAAATATATAAACAATAATAATCATACTCATCATAATCATCTTTTTTGAGAGGCAGTAGCGGAGTGGTTAGCGTCTCCGACTGGCGTTCTCGGTGACCCGAGTTCGATCCCCGAAGAAACCCAAAACCTTTCTCCACCGTCGAGTGGCCTAAGAACACCCACATGCCCTGCCCATTAACTCCACCTTAGATTGCGAGTGCATCGGAGGACACAGGGGGGCGGCATGAGCCTCTTCTAATCACAGGCGTCACTATAAGAATCCTGCCTGCACCACCACGGGCGAGGACTAACCAACACAGCCCTCAAGTGAACCTGCAGACCCTACCATTCGAGCCCTGGATCACCACTGCCTACAGGCGCTATAGGCACAAATATGTTATAAAAAAAACCACTTGTAAATATATAAAAAAAAATAAAAAAAATAAAAAAAACTTATGGAAAAAATTTTTATTAAATTTTTTCATTTCAATTTACTTTCTGGGGGAAAAAGGGGGGGGGAAAATGCAAACCCGGGAAAAGGCGGAGGGGAGGGAGTAAAAAAGGGTAAAAATATTTTTATTTCTCTTTTAAGTCTGTTCATTGGCGAAAGCCCTGTTGAACCTATTATCACCCCCTCTCCTCCTCTCTCTCTCTCTCTCTCTCCCCTCATTTTTCCCCCTGGGAAACTGTGAAAAAAAACATTGAACACCCAAATTTTTCATTAAGTGGCTTATTGAATTCTTAACAACAGTCACCCAAATGGCCCTTTATATGCCCGGGAAAACCCCCTTTACCCCCCCACCACAAGCACAAACCCCCACACAGCCACTCCCCCTCACAGATGGGGGTCTGGATATGCCTGGGGAAGCCCCTCACCCACCACCACAAGCACAAAACCCCCCAAGCCCTCCCCCCTCCAGTTTTGTCTGGGTATGCCCGGGAACAAAACTCTTTTTAGGAAAAAAACTTTCCCCAAAATCACATTTTACTTTTTTTTTCCCAGTGGGGTTTGGGATGGTTCGTTAAGGGCTCCTCTTTTGGGTAAATTTTTTTCCTACACTCCCACACTCCCAAAAAAAAAAAAAAAAAATTTTTCTCACCTGGGGTGAGCATGTGTCCCGTTTAAAACGCTTTTTCCCGGGGAAAAAGTTTTTCCCACATCCTGAACTCAAAAAATTTTTCTCAACCCGTGTGGATGAGGGTGGGTCTGTTTTAAACTCCTCTTTTGGGTAAATTTTTCCTACACTCCTGACCTCAAAAGTTTTTTTCACCAGTGTGGTGAGGGATGTTTTTTTTAAGATCGCCCTTTTGGGCAAATTTTTCCCACACCCTGACACCAAAAATTTTTCTCACCTTTTGGGTTTAAAAATGGGTGTTAAGATTTTCTTGTGGGTAAATGTTTTTTTTCCTTTCCTCCTGACACTAAATTTCTTCCCCCAGTGTGGGTGAAACATGTGGGCCCGTTAAATCGCCCTTTTTGGGCAAATGTTTTTTCCCACACTCCTGACCTCAAACTTTTCTCACCAAATGTGGGTTTGGGATGTGTGTGTTAAGACTTCTCTTTTGGGTTAATGTTTTTCCCACACTCCTGGGCACAAAGTTTTCCCCAGTGTGGGTTAAATGTGGGAGTTAAAATGCTCTTGCGGGGAAATTTTTCCCACACTCCGACAAATAAATTTTCTCTCACCAGTGTGGGGGAGCATGTGTGTGTTAAGATTGATCTTTTGGGGGAAAAGTTTTCCTACACTCCCGACACTCAAAATTTCTCTCACCATGGGGGGTGACAGGGGTTTGTTAAGATTTTCCCTTGCGGGGGAAAAATTTTCCCACATTTCCCGGGCCCCAAAGGTTTTTTCTCACCAGTTTTTGGGGAGGATGTTGTGTTAAAATGGCTTTGTGGGTAAATGTTTTTCCCACACTCCCGGGCAAATCAAGTTTCTCCCCCATGTGGGGGAGCAAAGTGGGGTTTCCCAAGGGACCCTTTACCATGAAAAATTTGCCACCCCGTGGGCCAAACCCCACCCCGTCTTTTTCCGGGGTTTGGGGGGATTGGGGGGATTTTTTTTGGGCCCGCCTTTCTGAAGCAAACTTTTCCACATCATCACAAATGTAGGTCTCCCGCCCCCATTGCAGCCCTACTTCTTCCGCACCCCCGGGTGGGAGGGGTCGCTTTGGGCCTGCAGGAACCCCCCCGGGGGAGGGCCCCCGGGATGAACCCAACGTTCCCCAAACAAGGGAAGCCGGGGGGGTCCGGCTGGGGGCCGACCCGGAAATCTTCACCTCAGCACCTTGGGAAAAAATTGGGGGTCGTCAGCACAAAGCCGGCAAGTGCTTTTCCTTTAAGGGTGCTTTTTGCCCTTAAACCCCCCGCTAACACCCAGCCCAGGTTTTTCAGCCAAGGGGTAAGGGGCCCGCCCCAAAGCCTCACACCACCCCCTAAGGGGGGAGGAGTGGAGTTGTGATTGGTAGTGCCCTTTAAAGCAGGGAGGTGTAGCTAAGCCTTTCCCCATCAGGGAAAAACCAATAATGGGTAAGGGGCAGATAATGGGGGGTGAGAGAAGGGGGGGGCGGGTCTCTTCCCCTTCAAAAACAGGCAAGGGGAAAAATTTTGAAAAATGAATATTCTTCTATTTAAAAAATTTTCTCCGGGAAAGTGTAAATAAATGCATCAGTAAAAAAAAAACTATACAGGGAAATATTTCCATTAAAATTTAAACTAAACATAAACAAGAGAGAGGGATGGGAGGGGGGGGGGAGAAAGGGCAACCCTGCCCGGGGGTACAGAAAAAATGACCCCCTTCCCCCAGCCCACCTGTCCATAAGGCTCATTTTCCAAGGACCCTCATATTTTCACTTTAAAAAAATTTTATTTAAGGTTTTTAGAAATAATATTTCCCGAAGAGAGGGCAAAAGAGGAAGGGTGGAAGGAAAGAAGAAAGGAAGGATGGGTGGAAGGAAGGAAGGGGGAAAAGGGAAAGGGAAAGGGGAAAGGGAAAGGGGAAGGAAAGGGAAAGGGAAAGGGAAGGGGGGAAAGGGAAAGGGAAAGGGAAGGGGAAAGGAAGGGAAAGGGAAAGGGTGGATGGAGGAAGGAAGGAAAGGGAAGGGAAAGGGTGGATGGGTGGATGGATGGGAAAGGATGGGAAAGGGAAAGGGGGGGGAAGGGGAAAGGGAAAGGAAGGAAGGATGGAAGGAAGGAAGGATGGAAAGGGAAAGGAAAACAAAGGAAAACCCAAACAGCAAAAAGGGGCCGATAGGGCCTTCCAAAACTGTTTTCTTTAAAATATACACACTAACTAGATAAAAAGAGAGAAAAGGGTAGGAATAAAAAGGCTCCTCCCACCCCCCATCCCTCCAGCCCAAGCTGGCCGGAAAAGAAGTGGCCCCTGCAAAATAGAAAAAATGCATGGAATTTTTTAGGAAAGTTTAAAAACTGTAAACTTGGTAACTACTACTAGTTTGGGGGGGTAGGTTTAGTGCTTTATAGATAGGGCATTTTATGTGTGTTTTTTAATGGTTTAAAAAACAGTGTGGAGGTTCAAGGGGGGTGCGGCAGCCTTGCCCCGGCGCCCTTTTTTGGGAGGCAGCAGCAAACAGGCCCCAACCCCTTCAACCACTGCGGATTTTGTACTTTCCCCCTAGGCGCCGTAACTTTAAAGCCTCCCCGCAGCGTGACCCCCCGGTTTCCTTTTAAATTTCCCCATGGTTGGGGCCATAAATGTCAGGAAACCCCAACTGAACCACAGCCCGTCACAGGGCGAGAGTATGTGGTAAACCCTTTAAATCGGGGGGGTATCCCGTGTGTGTTTTTGGGTCTAAGTGTGTTTTGGGGTGGGTCCCGTGTTTGGGAAATTCAGGGGTGGTGGGCGGCAGCCCTTTCCTGGCCTTTTTTTGGGGCAGCGTCCCAAACGGCCCCAGCTCCGTTTCAATCCCCTGGGGGTATTTCCTTTCCCAAATAAAGGGCGCCGTTTCCTTTAATGCCCCCTCAACAGTGACCCCCGGTAAAAAATCCCGATGGTGGTCCCAACTGACAGGGGCCCTTTCTGAAAACCCCGCCCCTCACAGGTCAAAAAATTTTAGTAGTGCCCTTTACTCGGGGGGATGGAAAGGAAGGAAAAGGGAAAGGGAAGGAAAGGAAGGGGAAAGGGAAGGGAAAGGGAAAGGGAAAAAAGGGGGGTGGGAAGGGAAAGGGTGGATGGATGGAAGGGAAGGGAAAGGGTGGGGGAAGGGAAAGGGAAAGGGAAAGGGTTTAAAGGATGAAAGGAAAGGGGTGGGAAAGGGTGGAAGGATGGGGAAAAGGAAGGGAAAAGCAAAAAAAAGGAAAACAAAAACAAAAAAAAAAAAAAAATGAAAATAACAAGAAAAGAGAAAAAAAAATAACAATGTTTAAAAAAAAAAAACTAAAAAAACAAATAAGTAAAAAATCTTTTCTTTTTTTTCTCTCTCTTTTCCTTCCCGTTACTTTTGGGACTTCTCTCTCTCTCTTCTCTCTTCTCATGATAAACCCTTCTACAAAAATACTACTATACTTATACTATTTCTAATACCAACCGTCAGTTCGGGAGTACACAAGTTGTTTTTGGACACCAATAGGGTTCGTACACCAAAAAATTTTGGTTTTGTAGCTTTAAAAAAACCCTAGTCGTTTTGTAAAACTCAGCTCCCGAGTTGGGAAATTGCCCAGGGTTAAAGAAAAGACAACCCGTTTTTGTAAAAAAAAACCTAAAATCAGTGTTTCGAAACAAATAAGAAAAACCCGGGTACGAAAAAAATTTTTTAAAGAAAAATCCATAAAACCCAGTTTTACACCCATAAACAAAACCTTTTGTACAAAAACGAGTGCCAGATTTATCCAAAAAAAATGAGAACTATGCAGGAAAATGCCACTCTGGTAATATTTTTGTAATGTGTTCATTTATAGCCCTACTATGACACAGATGAAGACACAAAATGACACAGACTCTCCAGATAGCCCCTTCTAACTTTCCTGAAATCATAGATGTAGAAATGTAAGTATTAACGCCACCACACGTTTGTACATCGAAAAAAACGTATACGGCCTCAATATTGGTGGTCGCCCAATAACGAAAATTTTATCGGGAATTCTGGTCCTAGAGTAATATAATACCAAAAAAAAAATGGCTACAGGGAGTTTCGTACAGAAGTTGCTTCATACGCAGGTTTTGTTAGTTGTTTTATTCACTAATTTTGAGTTTTTTCATACATACCTGGTGTCGTTTCGTAACTCTAGTAGTCAAATTCAACTCTGAGCTGAGTGTACGAAACGACTACGGTTTCATATAGACTACGAAACAACTTTTTGGTGTATGAATCTACTACTGTAGATAACACTTAAGTTGCCAGGACAAGGTTTCTTTTTGATGTACAGACGTGTGGTGGCGTTCATACTTACATTTCTACATCCATGATTTCAGGAAGGTTAGAAGGGGCTATCTGGAGAGTCTGTGTCATTTTGTGTCTTCATCTGTGTCATAGTAGGGCTATAAATGAACAAATGACAAAAATATCACCAGAGTGGTGACCTACACTAAGATCGTCAGCTAGTGTTTATGTTCTCAGTGTCCTCCCGCCGTCTTCGTCGCCTGAAAAAAAACGAGTAGCGAAATTGTAAACCGTCTGTCTATACTTGCAGCTACAAAGCATAAAACAACGCTGAAACAGGGTAGATTATACAGTCATGATATAAACTACTGTGTATCATCTTCAGTGGCACAGACACAGCAGTAGTGAGGCTATCATTCGTAATATTTGGCGACACAATTGGGAGTGTGGTTTCTGTTCACCTTAATAGATTCTAAGAAACATTCTCTCTATGAAACTTCCATCACAAATCACTACTTATGGAGATATAAGATGTTTTTAATAGGAAGGAGTGTATATGAGATATGAAAATTAAACTAACCTAACCCCACCTTTAGACTCATTAATCCAACCTAACCTAACCTATTCCCACGCTTTAACCTCCTAACTAAAGCCAAATCTGCATTAAGAAAGTGTCCACGGCAAGGGAAGAACAGAGGCGATGCAGGTCACAAGAGGAAGAAGAGTGTGGCGGACGTAAACACTTGTCTCTCACCTCCCTATGAACAACATGTCATTATCTCCAAAAGTAAAGATTTGGGACGGAAGCTCATAGAGAATGTTTCCTAGAATCCAATAAGGTAAACAGAAACCACACTCCCAATTATGGTGTGTGTGTGTGTATTCATCTAGTTGTATTTTACAGGGCCAGAGCAATGCTCGTGTGGCCCCGTCTCCATATCAACATTTTTATCATTCATCCTTAGGTTATAATGGACGAGAGTTTCGCGGTCGTTTTCAGAGACACCGACTATTTTTTCTTGACCTACAATAGGTGCTTGTTCTAATGGCGATAGTTTAATTTTGCGCAAACCCATAAAAAAAAAAGGTATACTTTGTGGTTAAGGTTAGGTTAGGTTTTATTAAAACCTATAAGGTTAGGTTAAGTTTCATTAAAACCTTTAAGGTTAGGTTAGGTTTCATTAAAACCTAGGTTAGGTTAGGTTTCATTAAAACCTTCAAGGTTATGTTAGGTTTCATTAAAACCTATAAGGTTAGGTTGTTTCATTTTTTTTCATAACTTTTTTTTTTTTTTTTTTTTTAGCGCAAAATAAAATTATCTCCATTAGAACAAGCACCTATTGTAGGCCAAGAAAAAATAGTCAGTGTCTCTGAAAACGACCGTGAAACTCTCGTCCATTATAACCCATCCTTAGTGCTTAAGGGTGATTCACACTGAGGTTTTTTCGGCATTTTATCGACCGAGAAGGCGGTCTGGGTCTGGGGCTGGTGTCATGATCGCAATAGGTTTTTTTTTTTAAATCACACACCCCCCCACTCGGTCTTTTATTCGACCGACTTGCCAGAATTTCGCACGCCAAATTCAAATAAACCGGCCAGACCACCCTCTCCCAAATCACCCTAATTATTGGTATAATTTCGGTATTGGGCAATAAAAACTAACAAATTTAACTTACATCATCGTGCAGACCTTTTCATCCTTAATTTGAATCCCAATTTCCCATGCCAAGGCGATGCATATAATACCGAAAATTTTCCATTTTAGCTAGCCATAAACAGTTGTTAGTTTAAATCAGATTATGTTAGGTTAGACGTGGGGTTTTATTTAGTAGATGATATCAAGGAAAAAATTAAACTATCAATACTACTTCATAATAAAGTGCGCGAAAACTTATCTATCACGCGCCAAATACACACAAGCCAGCCACTAGCCCCCTATAGCCCCTAGCGCGACGTGACCCCTGACCCTGCTGCCTGAGACCCTCACTGCCCCTGGGATCTTGATGTTACAGGTGGCCTTTTCTTCATAGGCCAGGCCTTTAAACCGGCTGCTCCTGTAGTCTTGTTCTTGTTCTTGGTTTTTAGGGCTGTAGAAGTCTATTGCCCTATTTCTCATATACCACTTTCTTTCCAAAACTTTTCACTGTCTCAATCATCCGTCCACTTGTCTCACCACACAGTCCCAGCAGTAATAACATCCATTCTCTTCCTGTCCTTTCAACCACCTCTTTTTCATGGTCACCTCCCATTTCAGTCAAAACCACAGCATCTTTTTCCATTCTCTCCCGCTATACTTCTCACATTCTAGTATCACATGTTCCACTGTTTTTCTTTCCTCACCCATGTCCACATCTGGCACACTTTGCTGCCTGACTCGGACCATCTGTAGTTCCTTGCATTTACATCTAAGCACTGGGGGTTCTGGCTTGGAAGAGAAGGTCGCCACACCCGGGTTCCATCATACACACTTTCATACGCTGGTGCCTCTTTCTCCTTATACCAATTCTAGTGTTTTCTTTTGCTCCATCTCATTTTTTCCACTTACTCAGCCCCACATACTTTCACTACTCTATCGATCTCCAGTTTTTCCACTTTCTCACATCCCACTAAAGGCCTTCTTCATCACCATTCAACATCTTCCATTCAATTACATTCGGTCTTCCATCTTCAGTTTGAAAACATCCACCAAAATCGCAATCCACTTCTTTCTACCATTTTTTGGCACCCGCTTCCCCATTTACTACTACATTCACTCCACAAATAACTTTTCGTGCCAATCTTGTGTCCTCCATTCGTTCCAGTCTGACTTATACCTGAGTGTTGCTTTCGAATGTCTCTCCAAATGTACTCCATCCCATGTCACCTCTTAAACCTTCAGTCGCTGCATACCTGGGTGCATTCAGTTGCCATTTTTTGCTACTTTATTTTGTCCCACTTCCAATATCTCTATTTCACTCTCATTCCATGCAATCACCTCCATACCATACATAATCTTGGGACAGCCACACTTCTTCCAAACTTCCCTCAACACATCATACTTGGGTTGCCCTCATCCTTTGCCACACTCCCAAGTCGACCAACCCACTGATTGGCCTGGCTTTATCTTTTTTTCAGCCTTTGCTTTCCACATCCATTGGAACTCATGCACATCCCTAGGGACTTGTAATTTCACTAGTTTGTTCTAATTCATTTTCCCCCCAGTCTCCATGTAGCTTTCTGTCATCCCTCTGTTATATTTACTATCATCACCTTACTTTTCCTCACCGGGTAAATTTTACTCCAAAGTCTCTCCCATACTCATTCACCACATCTAACAGGCCTGGAGTTCCTCGGCCCCACTCACTCATAACTACCATATCATCTGCAACATTAACAAGCTTATTTTGTCATTTCCCCCACTCCTTCACTCCTGCATCCATTCTTCTCATCCTTTTCTGCCAGTTCCTCAGTATACAGACTAAACAAGGTTGGGGACAGAGTGCATCCTTGCCTAACACCTCTCTTACTCCTCACCCATTCTGTTTTTTATATTACCTAGCCTATATTTTTTTGCTCTATTTTCCCTTCATACATGCTTCTCACTATGTTCCTATCTTTTTTTGGCTCAACCCAACCTTTTCCAAAACCTTGCATAACATTTTTTTGTTTAAATCTATCATAGGCTTTCTCAATGTCTAGGAAACCCAAGGTACAGTGTCTTTTTCCCCCCTTTCCTTCTTTCAATTATTTAATTTCACCACAAACTGTTGTCCCCCTGCCCTCCCTATCCCTCGAAAACCCTTTTGCTCCTCACCTAACACCATAGCTCTCTCCAACCATTTACACACCTTTCCTTCAACACTGCACTAAAAACTTTACCTACTGTATTCATTAGGGCTATAGTTCTTCAATTCACCTTACTCTTGTATCCTCCTTTATGCAATAGGGGTCACTCTACATTCATTCCATTTTCTAGGCACCTTTCTTCTTCCCACACACGGTTAAAAAGGTCAGTCATTCTGTCATCACCACCCCCACCCCCATTCTTGTACATCTCATATGGTATTTCATCCGGGGTTGCTGCTTTTTCATTCTTTTTGGCTCCTTAAAACACTTCTCTACCTTTCATCCCTGCTAATCCATTCATTCAACTCTTCCGCATCTTTTCTTTCCAACGTATACATTTTTGGTCTTACGTCAAAAATTTTCACCCACGCCTCCTATGTCTTCCCAAAAGTTTTTTATAACCTCTTTGAATTTTGTCTCATCTGTTACACATTCAGCATTTACTTTCAAGGCTTTCACATCTTCATTCCCAGCCATCTTAACACCAACAAGCTCGAGCACGAGCTTGACAGACGACCTATAAAGCGATACTAAAAAGCAGAAAAGGTCACAAGAAGATTTCTCGACCGAAACGAATTGCGTGTGTGAACGTAATCTCCGCACTAGCCCCCAAGAGACCGACTTCTCTGTCGACAAAAAATGCCGAAAAAACCTCAGTGTGAACCACCCTTAAGTGTTGGCCGAAGCCAGCACCCCGGAGAGCAGGTCACAAACCCCGGCTAACACCCGGTACCCATTCGCTGCTGGGTGGACAGGGGCTCGGGTTTTAAGGAAACAACCCATCTGTTTCCGCTCTGCCCGGGGTGTGTGTGTGTGTGTTGTTTGGGGGAAGGGGGAGAATGTGGGCAAACGCTACGTACCGTAAAAATTGACTGAAACAACTTGTGTACGAACTGACTCCACCCCTTCTGGTCCTAGAGTAAATAAAATCTTCTGGTCCTAGAAAAATAACTTCACAAAAAGTAAATTCTGACAATTTCCTTCCACCCCCATCACCAAATCCTACAAAACCACCAAAATCCCACAAAAAAAACCGGGTAAAATTCCCCCCCAGTAAACCCCCCCCAAAAACCCCCGGGAAAAATGGGGGGTACAAACACGCCCCCCTTTACATAACCCTTTTTAAAAGACCCCCCTTAAATTTTTTAAAAGGTTTCAAAAGGTTAACCCACGGGGGCTAAAAAGGTGTGGGAAATGGTTTTTGATAGTACTCCCCCGTTTAAAGGGATTGTGGTGTCCTTTTCCCATGGGGTAAAATACGCTTCCAAACGGTTCCCCCAAATTGGGGAAATAATTTTTTTCCCCACGTCCATTTTGGGTTTTTGGGGTTTTCGGGGCCCTCTTGGGGGGCTTTTGGGAAGGGCCCCGGCCAAAAGAGCACGAGTTTTTCACCCCCTTTCCCCTCCCCCCTGTCCTTGGGGCCCCCCCGCTCTCTGTTCCCCCTCCCCCCTCTTTTTTTTTTGTCCCGTGTGGTTTTCCCGGGGTTTTTTTTTTTCCCCTTTTTTCAATTTTGAAATTTTGGGAAAGAATTTTTTAAATTAAAGATTAAATTTTTCCACCCGAAAGAAGTTTTTTTTTGGCCCCATTTAAAAACCTTTTTTAACCCATGAAATGGTTTTTTAATTTTGCAGGGAAAAAAAGGGTGGGCCCCCTGTAGCCCGGGTTTAGGAGGGTTTTGGGTTTTACAGAAGGTTTGTTTTTTTTTTTTCGGAAAGCCCAAAGTAGGGCGCCCCGAGGGGCGATGAATTTTCTTTTTTTTATTTCCCAAAACCCCCCCCGCCGGAGAGGGGAACAGTTTTCTCCCGGCTCCCGCCTCACCTCAGCCGACCCCACGGCCGGAGATTTCCGTGGCGGATTAATTCGCCGTAGGATACTCTGGGTGGATTTACCCACCCATCTTATCATTTATACATTTTTTCTCATCTTCACTGTCTTTCTTAAGTATATCTTTTGCGTCGTATTACCCAGTAATGTGAATATATACAAGCACACTCGATGAGAGACGAATCTTCTTGTAAATCAAGGAAGCGTAGCTTTGCTTGTTACGGTTGCATGTATACAGGGCGTGGCGTTCTGTCAGGAGGCCTTGCCTTGCATTCCTCTGTCACCGGGCAGCGCGGTATCTCAACATGTAACGGCAGCATGTTATTTCTCCGTCAGGAGGCCGCCTGACACACCTCAGTCACGGGGAAGCGAGACCAGCTGAGGCAGCGGCCTCTCTCAACTGCCTGTTGTTCTTCGTCAGGTGGCAGCCTGTCCCTCCACAATATCGGTGTAATGCATCTCACCATGTAGCGACATGATTTGTTCTCCGTCAGGAAGCAGCCTAGCTGCCATTCCTCAGTCAAGAGGCAGCTCGGCATATCTCACCATGTAGCGACCTCATTTTGTTCTCATTATTTATACATTATTTCTCACCTTCACTGTCTTTTTACGTATATCTTTTGCGTCTCGTTACACAGTAATGTGAATTGATATAAGCGCACTCGATGAGATACTTAATTACTGTACGAATCCTATAGTTGTAAATAAAGGTAGCGTAGCTTTGCTGTTAACATTTGGCCTTCCTTGTCTACCTAGTACATGTAGCTATAGGTGGCAGGGCATGACAGGTTCTGGCTTTCCGGTTTTTTCCCCTTAAGCGGCTATTACACGGGCACTATTCTGCTCAGTGAGCAGATTTCACTGAGCAGTTTTGAGGATTTTGCTCGATGAAAGCTGTTTGGTTGAGCAAACAGAG
This sequence comes from Chionoecetes opilio, assembly GCA_016584305.1. Lineage (NCBI taxonomy): Eukaryota > Metazoa > Arthropoda > Malacostraca > Decapoda > Majidae > Chionoecetes > Chionoecetes opilio. Next base: position 54,806 of record JACEEZ010000287.1, read on the forward strand.
AACTACTTCGAAGCTATTTTTGCTCGTCATTTGAGTGAGCAAAAACGTTTTCTGTTATAAAGGACCGAAATTAGTGGATGACTATATTATTTATTGCAAGATCATTTTCTTCTAAAACTCATACATACACACACACACATGTATTCATTCAAAGCATTACACACACACAGCAATTAGAGCAAATATTGATTGAACCTGCACTTACAACTTTTCCCCAACATAAGAAAAGAACATACATTAAAAAGACCAACAATGCCACCTTAGAGGGTTATGACAGACAATGTTGGAAATCTAGAAAGGAATACCACAAAGCTAGGCATAGATATTATTTGCACAGGAACAATGTAAACTTTAACAACATGATTGAGGAAAGCAAAATCTATAAAACAAACCTAAAAAGAGTTAACAATAAGGAGAGGACAAACTTAGTGAAGGAACTTAGAAAATACAGATGTGATGATCCTAAAGTATACTGGAACATTCTAAAGGGTCAGAAAAAGAGCTGCCAGATCCCCATTACATTAAATGAGTTTTATGAGCATTTCAGACAATTAGTGGATGATGATAATGCTGATAATGAGGAAGTAAATTTTTTAAATGATTATGATAATATGAATACTGAACACTCACCATTACTTAATGATCCTATAACTAAGGAAGAGGTGGTTAGAAGCATTAAGAAATTAAAAAATAATAAATCCCCAGCATCTGACATGATAGTAAATTAATACATTAGAAGTACTCAGCATATTTTGTGCCCCCTATATGTTAAAATGTTTAATGAAATACTTGATACTGGTGTTATGCCATCTGAGTGGTTGGTTGGTATGATAGTGCCACTTTACAAGAATAAAGGTGACATTCAGGATGTTAATAATTACCGGGGGATCACTTTGCTTAGCTGCATGGGGAAGCTGTTCACCTCTATACTCAATGAGACTTAATGTATACTCAAATAGTTTCTGAATTATCAATGAAACACAAGCAGGCTTTAGGCATGGATACTCCACTTTGGATCACATATTTTTGCTGAAGTGTGTAATTGATCTGTTTAGCTGGAAGAAAAGGAAGCTTTTTTGTCTGTTTGTGGACTATAAGAAAGCTTTTGATATGGTGTGGCGTGAAGGTTTGTGGTATAGCTATGAGGGAAAAGGTGAATGGAAAAGTATTTAATGTAATCAGAAATATGTACAATAACATCAGGTCTTGTGTCATGCTTAACCAATAGAAATCAGATACCTTTGTATGTAATGTAGGGGTGAGGCAAGGCGAAAATTTGTCACCTTTGCTTTTTGCTTTTTATATTAATGATCTTGAAAGTAAATGGACCCGTTTACTTACACCTAAAACACAGAATTTTGTGAAGCTTTGGATGCAATATAAGCTACTTATCACTGTACTCATATTCATTTTGCTTAAAAATGCACCATGAATGAGATATATGCAGTTTTTTGGGCCAAAATATGACGTGGCCGCGGAACGCGCTGTGATTGGTTGTGACGTAGTCAGCGCAGAAACATCCCTTCCGCTTCCTTCTCTACCCCGCTTCCTCGCCTATATAGCTGAACAAAGAGAACACACTGTTTGTTATGTGCCAATCTGCTAAAACACCACGATTAAAACACCAGAGAGTGTTCATATCTGTGTCCAAAGACAAGAAAAAAAGTAAACAGTGGTGGATGTCTACTATAGGCGTGATTCTCCTGAAGGAACACACATGTTACTCGTGTGTGTGTGTGTGTGTGTGTGACACTGCGTGTGTGTAGTATACATAGTACTACGTATGGATTGGTGATTGGTGTTTGTCTGTGTATGCAGTGATGAAGTAACAAACGCCTACACACACACATGCACACACACATACACAACACATGCAGCGTTGTGTTATTGTGACAATGCTGTGGGCACGGGAAGCATCCAAAAGAACATAATAACATAAGAAAATAAGGAAGCTACAAGAGGCCGTGAGACCTACACGAGGTAGTTCCTGTAGTGATTGTGAATTTCCCCTTCATCTAGGGCCCTAGGCGATTCATTATGTACTCTTGACGAACTCATAGAAAAACAGGTATAGAGTGAGAGCGCCTTCCACCCACCCACACACACACACACACACATCTGATCAAGAGCACACTGCGCCTTCCACACACACACTTATGTATATATATATGTGTGTGTGTGTATATTTACCTAGTTGTAACATACAGGAAAAGAGCTATGCTCGTATTGTCCCGTCTCCTAATCTACTATTATCCAGCTTGCCTTTGAAGTCCTGAATATTTCTTGCATTGTGTGTGTGTGTGTGTGCGTGGAAGGTGCAGCTAGTGTGCTCTTGAAGGATGTGTATGTGTGTGTGTTGGTGTAAGGCGCTCTCATTCTACCTGCTGTTCTATGAATTCGTCTATGATGTGTATGTGTGTGTGTTGGTGGAAGGCGCTCTCATTCTACCTGTTCTTTTATGAATTCGTCTATGATGTGTGTGTGTGTGTGTGTGTTGGTGGAAGGCGCTCTCATTCTACCTGTTCTTTTATGAATTCGTCTATGATGTGTGTGTGTGTGTGTGTGTGTTGGTGGAAGGCGCTCTCATTCTACTTGTTCTTTTATGAATTCGTCTATGATGTGTATGTGTGTGTACGTGCTGGTGGAAGGCGCTCTCATTCTACCTGTTCTTCTATGAATTCGTCTATGATGTGTATGTGTGTGTACGTGTTGGTGGAAGGCGCTCTCATTCTACTTGTTCTTTTATGAATTCGTCTATGATGTGTGTGTGTGTGTGTGTGTTGGTGGAAGGCGCTCTCATTATACCTGTTCTTCTATGAATTCGTCTATGATGTGTGTGTGTGCAGGTGGAAGGCGCTCTCATTCTACCTGTTCTTCTATGAGTTCGTCTATCTGTCTAGCTGTAGGCTACATGTCATTGTAGGTTCATTTGAGCTCTTTGTAAGGAGTTGCGATGCCTAAAGTCATCACTTGCCTGTTGTCATGGGTCACTTGTCCCTGTCTAATCACTTCTTACTTATAAACTACAACTGATATATTCACAAACACAGTGAAAACCTACCACAAAACTTGAAGGAGGATTATTGGCCATCTTGCGGTAGTAGGGGTAATGCAAGTTAATGTTACTGTGGAGCGGCCCGCTGCGGCCGCTTGACAACTCTGCGTTGTTGACGTCCACAACATGGCGCCGGTCGTTTTGGGGCGCACAAATTTTCCTCCACTAAAATGGCTGTATACATTATTATATAAAAGTAATTATATATATTAATACATTATATATAAAAATACTGCTCACATCGAAATTCAGCATCACTGCCCTACTATATGAGTCTTGAAGATTTCCAATCTATCGTTACCTCAAGTAGCGTAAATGGGTCCATTACTTGAATATAATTGTAATTATGTAAATTTTGGTGATGATTTCTTAAATTCATATCTAAACTTCTTGTTCTAATGTATGCAGATGATACAATCATATTCTGTGACAGTGTGGAAGGAATGAAGCAGGCCACTGATTGCTCTGAATTTGTAATGTAATGAATGGAAATTGAAGCTTAACTGTGACAAAACAAAAATAGTCCTGTTTAGTAGGGGAAAAGCTAACCTAGATAATTATGCATTTGAATTTGGTGGTGAAAACATTGAGGTTGTAGAGGACTATAAGTATCTTGGTGTGTGATTTAATTACAATGGAAGATTTCGTAAAGGTGAGCTGGAGCTTAAGAACAGGCAACAAGAGCCATGTACTCATTGATAGGTAAGTGTAGGAAGTTTGACTTGCCAGTTGACATGCAGATTGAACTTTTTAAATACCATGGTACTACCTATACTGACTTATGCATCTGAGATCTGGGGATATAATTCATTAGAGAGTTAGAAACATTGCATCTAAAATTTCTTAAACATTTTACTAGGAGTTCATAAAAATTCTAGTATGACATGGTAAAAGGCGAACTTTGGAGTATTTCCACTTGGCAATACATATAAAGAGAGAATGATAGGATATTGGGGTCTAGCTAATTTCAGGAAACGATACAAAATATAGCTAAAATAATGTATCAATCTTATTGCAGTTGGATAGGTTAGGGATTTATATCCTCTCCATGGTTAGCCTGTATAAAAAATTTTGTAATGAATGTGGTATGTCAGGTATGTGGTTTTTTCCCAAGATGTCCCTAACACAACATGGGTTTAAAAGGCTGTGGAATTGAGATTGAAAGACCAGGGGATTGCAACTTGGCATGGCACTTAGTAACAAAATCTTTATGTAGCAACTACAAGCTGTTTAAGCTAGATTATGGCATGGAATGGTACATTGTAAATTTACAGAAGAGCAGCCGAATCATGGTGACTAGATTAAGAACTATAATAACAGATTGCCTGTAAATGCTGGTAGATATGAAGGTGTAAATAGAGAAGATCGATATGTAACAAGTGTGACGCTGGGGTTTAGGAGATGAGTTTCATGTCCTTTTTAATGTAATAACACTGAAATTGTGAGGTTACGTGACATGTATATACCAAATTATTATACAATAGGCCAACAAATTTCAAATATATTTCGTTGATTTCAAAACACCAATGTAAAAGTAATTAAGAATTTATCTTTATTTTTGAGGTCAGTGGTAAGTATGTTTAGAGGAGTTTATGTAGAAATTAGTCATTAGTATTTTCCAATTATTTTTTTCTTGATACCTTTTTTTTGTTTGTTTTTTGTTTCTATTTTTTTTTTCTTAGTTATGTAACATTTATATTTGTATGATTTAAATTGTTCAATCCTCTGGGAGCTGTGCTCCATACTTTTTTATAAAGGGCCCGAGCTTACCCAATAAATTCAATTCAATTCAATTCAATTCAATTCAACTCAATTCAATTCAATTCAATTCACACGTAAATTTATTCAAAGCATTACACACACACATGTATTCATTCAAGCATTACCCCACCACACACACGTACAGTAAATTCATTCAATGCAATATACTGTACTCTTCCCTTTATTTTAAAACGTTCTATAATTATCAATCAATCATTAGAGGCATACCCGGGGGGGGCGTCGCCTCACCCCCCTACGACGCCACTCCCGGGGGTCACCACGCGCGAGTTCCCATGCAGGCTCCTTTCCCATACCAAGCATACCGACAAGAACTGCTATAATTATGGTCCACTAATTTAATTTTACCTATAATTATGGCCCACTATTATTTTGGCATCATTATGTGTTGTAGTTGTAATACACACACATACACACACACACTACGTATTCATTCAATGCAATATACTGTACTCTTTTTCTTCATTTAAAATCCTTCTATAATTATGGGGCCCCAAAATTTTTGCATCATTATGTGTTGTAGTTGTTGTTTAGTGTTTTTTGTTGCAGGTGATATTGGTGCTCCCAGACTTTCCCCCACAGGTGAGGTTCATGGTGTCACGGTCGTGACACGAGGTCCCCCACCCCAGGCCATGCCCCAGGGACACGTGGGGCTAATTAAGTTAATTCAGGATATTCAAAAAAAGATCAACATATGAAATCCTTATATAATTAACACGCTTAACTCCATTCCTTGTACAACAACAGATAAACACTTGAATACACATCACAGAAGATTCACACAGATAAGATACCACCCGCGCAGCGTTGCCAGAGCTCACCCACTCTCATGAAGATCATCGACGGCCTCCTTCGAGAAGCTCTCTCTGAATTTTTCAAGCAAAATTAGTTCACTTAACTGGTCAAAGTCTGACACCTTCTCTGCTCTTAACCACTGATGAAAACTATCTTTCAAAACTCTGACAAATTCTACATGAGTCTGGTTGGCTGATTTACGGAAAGCACGAAATCTCTGGCGGTACACTTCGGGAACACATTCATAGGCCTGGAGAATTGCACTTTTTAAAACATCATACTCATTAGCCTGCCCTTCAGAAAGGGCAGCATACACACTCCTGGGCCTTTCCTTTCAATGCACTTTGCAAAAGGATTGGCCAATATTTCTTTGGCCAAGGCATGCCATTAGCTACCTTTTCAAATGATCGGAAATATACTTCCAGATTGTCCTCTGAGAATAAGGGGACCATTCGCAGAGAGCGAGTAACATCAAACCTTTCTACCGCGTCACAGGCGGCGGCCCTTGATATGCTCTGCTGCGCCTGGGCGCCCAGACGAACTCGCTCTGTCTCTACTTTAGCCTGTTCAAGCCTAACCTTAGCGATCTCTAATTGAAGCTGCAACTCAATTACACGTGGCTCAGGTGAAGCGGGGCGACTTCCCTCGCCCTCAGGGGCGGTGTTCGACCCCTCACCTTCAGGGTACAAGTTAGACATGATTCCTAGTACTAATTCCGCCTTACTAACACTGACTTCACAATATACTCCTAAGTACTGCCCAATAAGCCTCAGCTCATGCACACTGCGAGCCTCTAGCTCTCGCGCTCCGGGCCTTGTCCCACAGAAGCGCGCCACATCCTCATCACTCGTCACGTGCATTATTACACTCAGAAACAAAAATAAAGGGAGAGTAAGATCTGGCAACGCCTTTACACTAGGTATCCTGGCAAGGTCGCGAATTAATATGTCACGGTCGTGACACGAGGTCGCCACCCACAGGCCATGCCCTAGGGACACGTGGGTCTAGTTAAGTAATTCAGGATATTCAAAACAAGATCAACATATGAAATCCTTATATAATTAACACGCTTAACTCCAATTCCTTGGTACAACAACAGATAAACACTTGAATACACGTCACAGAAGATTCGCAGATAGGGATACCACGCGCAACGCTGCCAAAATCCACTCTCACTTTCCCTCTCTCTCTCTAACCTCCAGCTCTAACACACAATAACAAAGAGCGCTTCTACTGAGCCTCTACACACCATAACAAAGAGCACTTCTAACTGAGCCTCTACACACAAACACCTTAAGAGCACTTCTAACTGAGCCTCTACACATAACACAGAACGCTTCAACTGAACGTTACCATCACAATCACCAAAGAGCGCTTCTACTGAGCCTCATCCTAGACACACACAATACTTCCCTCCTACTCTCACTTTCCGTAAATACAGCCAACTCGACATCGGTGAACCAATAATGCAGAAAAACAAGCTTCACAAAATACTTACAAAACCCTCGTATCAAGGGTTGGAAGGAGGACTTACAAACCTCTCAACGTGGTGACCACGCCCGACACAGCGGCTCCTCACACAACACTATACGAGTGGGATGTCAGGAGTGGAGAGATGCGAGGTCACGACCTCTTTTATATGGGTGACCTATCTAGCTGCGTGTGGCAACCCCTCGTCACACCATGCTTCCTACCAAAAGGGGCGGAGCTACGCTCTGCCCAGCCATCTTGACCGCCTCAACATACGCGGGAATATGAATTTTCGTCACAATGGACTGAGCGACGTGTTTCTATAGTAACATTGCATTTATAAGCCTTTTATAACATTTTATTGCCTATAGTAACATGTTGTTGCCTTTCTGCATCACTCTCTGGGATCTTCGTCTCCACAAAGCTGCCACAAATGTTACTTTCCCCTCCTACACTTTTGGGAAACCTTCATTGTTTTTTTTGGCTGGGAAACTCCAAACCGTGAATATAGGGTTTCTGGAAAATTTTTNATATTTATTATATTTACTTTTATTATTTATTTTATATATATAAATATTATATATTTTTTTTTTACTTATATTTTTTTTTACTTTTTTTTACTTTTTTACATTTTTTTAAACTTTTTTTTTATGAAATCGAATCACAACTGGTGCCATGGCAACCAATTGATGAAATATTCGGGCGGAGGTATGCGCTCTACTGAGTGCCCCCCCCTCCCCCCCCTAGTTTTCATATGTTATCATGCGTGTTTCACAGTCCCAAGTTCGGGTTTGGGTTAGGCAGCCAACCTTGTTAGGAGGCTTTATTTCTTCCCTTTCTGCCTTACATCACGGTGGCCATCGATGTTGGGTGGCCAGCCAGAGTAAGTACGTGTGTATCAATGACTATGCAAGCCACAGTAGGTCTATAGAGTCAGGGAATAAAGAGTGAAATAAGGGTTGTTTACATCGGGCAGCCAGACATTCCCACAGCCAGGCATTAGCGAAGCTTTATCGCCAATCTGACATTATATTGGCTTTGATATTCTAATTCCTCGGTCTTGATAAGGGGGAGTCTACTCTATAACATTTCCTTGATAAATCGATAATTAATGAGAAAACAGTGGTTTGTATTTTCAGTATTATTTGTATGGTTTCAGCCGTATTAACGGGACCATAAAACAATCACATTTTATTTTATTCACTTGCCCTTTGAACTATGATATGCGGAGCTCTTATGACGTTTCTTTATTTATTGGAGGGTTTGTTCATTCAATTAAGCCGTTACTTATACTGTCATATCTGTATAGCTGAAAGTACCCTTGTTGTTGTCCCTGTGACGTCATCACTTTCCTATGTCACCTTAAACCATTTCAGAAAAAACTTTTTTATTACGGCTTCAATCTTGGATCTGATTACCTTTTTAGAATCGGCATTTCATAGCATGAATTTTTGTATACGTTTCCCCATTCTTAATGTGCTATTTAAAAACTCGATAAAAATGTGAAGATATATACACGTTGTGGCAATCCCTTCCTACTCTGCATATTTTGATAATTATCCCGCATGGCCCTGGCCCATCAATACATGGCCGCATGCCCTCCACCCCTCGGTACGCCACTGGATACATGCACTTTATTTTTCTCTCATAAACATAAGATAAGATAAGATTTTCATCCTATCTAGACACTTTGCAAGTACCAACTACAAGGTTATTGACTATACAAAGCGCCGCCACGTCAGCATGAACTAGGCGGACTCGAACCGCTGACCGAATGCACAGGGACTCTGCACATTGGTAACTCACGTCTCTACCAACCTTGTCACCCTGACGGGCTCATAAACATAAAGGGAAAACTATATTAACTATATATCTACCATACAGAAGCTATATTATTGCTATCATTTCTATCTAAATGGTAAAACATTACCCCAAATTAACAACAACTTCACAGTGCGAATCGATTACGTGCAAGACAAAAGAAACACATGATCTTTACTCCGTGCATTCCCCCCATCCCCCCTCCATCATCCTGTCAACCTTTGCAGTGGCATGAAAATAAATGCTAAAAAAAAAAAAAATATGCAGTCGAAGTTGCTTCTGCACATCAGGTCGACCGCCCCTTGACCGTATAAAAGTCGATGGTGGACACCTCGACCATTCACTCAGCTGCCTGTCGAAGGAGGAAACAGTTGGGTGTGGCTGGCATAAGTACTGCAAAGGCTGCAACAATCTACAACTGGTAAGTGTTTAGTTGTGGAATTTGCGGAAACTTCATTTATAGTGAAACTACGAAAAATTCAGTAGGATTTCATGTTGTAAATATTGTTGCAGTGCACTAATGATTGTTTTGAGTAGACTTATAGGAGACATAGAAGCAACTGTTAGGTATTCCCGTGTATAATTTCAACCAATAATTAAAGGAAAGATAAAATACCTTTTAATGCAAATAGCATCGCTACACCAAAGTCTGGCCCCAACCAACCGAGATTGTCATTGTTATTACGAAGATATAGAATAGTACAATATCGGAAATACTTGTAGGATTTGTACCAAAAAAATCACCTAAAACAATGCACTTTTTAGTTTCTGGCGTGGATATCCCAGAAAAAGAAAGCAACTTATGGATCGTGAAGCAGGATATATCATGCAAGAACTCTCTGGTGGCTCAGAAAGACTAGTACAATACACACAAAATAAGTTATGCAGCCAGAAAAAATTAACATGTATTTTTTTTTCTATCTGTTCTCCTACCTGCTACTTGATCACCTATTTAGAAATCCATCCAACTGTTCGAGGATTTGCCTTCTCAGCTACGTACATCGTTGAAAATTATAGACTCTCAGAGAACAATTGAGATAACAATCGGTCGCTTCCTCCAGGACGATGCAGTGGCAGGCGCTCAGCAAGATAATAGTTCACGCCTTTCGGACGAGGATCATTTTACTGTGGTTAGCGGGACTGTCTGCCCGAGAGATCTCAAGCTATACGGGAGCCAGCGTGTCCACCGTGTATCGTTGGGTACGGCACTGGCAGGCGGGAGGCTCCTTGGAGGCGAACATTGCAAAGGTGGACAGCCGGAGAGAGTCCTGGGGGAATTCTCTCTCGTAGCCGCCAAGTATTTGCCCAGCGTCACGGGACCCGCCAAGGGCCCGTGCGGGATGTATGACCAAGGTCATGCCGATAGCGGTGCCTTATTTCCCGCCAACACGACAACGATTACCCGCTTCATCACTTCTTTATTAGTAACTCAATCCAGAACTATAAAAGTAATCACTTGGGTAACCCCGGGTAATCATTTCAAAAAAGTCTCGAAAAAGAGTTTTTCAAAGAAATATCACCACAAGGGGCATATTGGTTTATTATAAGACAAATTTGTATGATAACAGTTTGTTTTTCAAAAAACCCCAAAAATAATATGTATGGTAAATAAAATATACTATGAATTTATATTTTTTTTCCTTCTCATACACATAAAAGATTTTACCCAAAATAAAGTAGAAAATTAAAAAAACAAAAAGCCGACGAATTAAACGAAATAAAGTTGAAAAAAGCCTTTCTTTTTTCGTAAGAGGCACTTTCCCAAACGGGGGGGATCAAGGTCTAGCCCTTTTTCCTTTTGTTCGTCCTTTCAAAACAAAAAGGGGAACACAGAATGTGGGAGATGTATTGTCATTCCTAGCATACCCAGCGACGTTAAAGTCATAAAGACACAGGGATACTTATGAAATTCATTCAATTTGGGTACAAGAATTCCAGTTTTTCCCGGGAAAGCGGGGGGTTCGAACCCACCGCCCCCCATGTATAGGGAAGGTGTTGTGACCCACCCTTTTGAGGTGAAGGGGGAATTTTAAAGGTTGAACCCTGCGTTGTTATATAGTAAGGTGTAATTAGAGCAGCACCCAGGAGCCTTCAGTAGAGGGAAAGGATCCCATTATGGAGTATGGGGACTTGGGTGTAGCGGGGGATTTTTTGGAAATGGCTTCTCCCGGTACCACTGATTGGTGTGACCCCGGGGGGCCCCCTTAAAGAAACCCCTTTTTCGGGTAGCAAGTTTTGGAGGTACCACAAAAAAAACCACTTTACAGGGCCCAAAAGTACATCCCCCAGAGGTAAAATGACCAAGCCAACAAATACCCCGCGTTTTGGCCTGCCAAAAGGGCCAAAAAGGGCCAAAAATTTCGAGCTAGCAAGAATTGAAGATACCGATCGAAACACTTTTACATAAATTATACATCCCCAGGCTAGGAAAGGCCCTCCCCGACAAAATTTTCCTTGCAATGGGCCGCCAAAACCCTAAAATGGGGCCACGACCCCCCCCATCATCTAGGCTAGAAAAAACATTGAAGTACGAAGGAACCCAAAATAATGAATGATACATTCCCAGAGAGGAAAGACCCATGCCAGACCCCAAAAAATCCCTGCAATGGTGCCGCCGAAGCCCTTACAAAATGGGTCCGGAATGTTTTTGAACCCCCAATTTTCTGTTTTTAAAGCTTATTTGTGTAGTAGTCAAAATGACCATCTACACCGTTGTCACCATTTGTAGGCCCACTTGGGGGTGTACTCTACAGTCCTGGGTTATCCGCTGCCCCACCCAAAAACATTTTAAGTTGGGAAAAATATATAAAAATGAACAAAAATAAAAGATTTAAGAAAATATTTAATATGGTTTGGAAACTGAAGCAACGCGTTAAAATGTTTCTAACTATATATTTTAACTCTTTAAAGTTCCCCTTGGGAATATTTTAATTACAAGTTATCTTTAAAATTTTAAATCTTCCCCCTCTAGCGATACGCAGCGAAATGCTCAAACGTTTCCCCAATAGTTTACTATCTTTGGAACTTTGGTTGACTGGCACCACATTAACGATACGGGACTGTAAAAGCTCAAATCGTCATCCCAATTTTATACCTGGAACTTCAGTCCACTGTTACCCCCTTAAGATGCATTGTAATGTCAAAATCGTTATCCTAAAATTTTGTATACGTAGTCTATCCCCCTTTTACGTTTCCCTCCACTTATTTTTTTATTTCCTTCCCCCTTTTCCTCACACGGCTGGCTGTGACTGTTTAGTTTCCCCCTCTTAATTTGTGAGCGTTTGGCCCCTGGGCGCCAACAGCATCCTACCCTTGGGGGCCCTAAGTAATAACTTTATTAGTCCCGGTCAACAAAGGGAAACCCCAGTAAGTCATGTCTACATCTCTGTTAACAAAATTTTATAACTACCTTTTCCAAGGGGAATACACCCCCCCGGCGACTTTAAATAAGAACGTCGAGCTGCTTTAAAATTATTCCAACTAGACTCCCCCTTCTCACCTCGTTTCGCTAGTGTCTAATTTACTACTGGCTTAAAAAAAAAGCCAACCATGATTGGAAGAGGGGTGGAGGAAAATCCCCGTTTGCTATTTATACTTATGTGTTATTTCATTTTTTCCCCTATTAATGTTTTCTCGCGACATTTTTATTGGGTCCGGGGTGCAAAAAAATTACCAAAATGTCTAAATTCTCGAAATGAACAGCAAAAAAAGAATTTAAAAAAATAACGCATTCAATTAAAAGAATATAAAACTATGCAATAAAACCTTGGGGAGGCGGTAGCGGAGTGGTTAGGTCTCCCCCCCGGCTTTTTCGGTGACCCCCGTTCGATCCCCCAAGAAAACCCAAAAACCTTCGCCCTCGAGTGGCCAAGAACACCCCATCCCTGCCCATCAACTCTCCTTTGATTGCAGTGCACCGGCGACACAGGGGGCGGCATGAGCCTCTAATCAAGGGGTCACTAAAAGAATCCTGTCTGCGCCAAACCCCGGGGGAGGAAACCACACAGCCCTCAAGGAACCTCCGAGCCCACCATCCGAGCCCTGGGTTTACCCCTGCCCAAGGGGCATAGTTAAAAAAAAAAAAAAAAAAAAAAAAAAAAAAAAAAAAATGCAAACATTACACATGACCAATACATATAAATCCGTACGATGTGATGTTAAACTGATTTGAGGTTGTGTGTAAACTTGATTATAACCCATGAAACAAAATTGGTAGCAAATATCCAGACTAGTAATTGTGCTATGCAAGTAACTCGACAAAGAATGAGATTGAGCATTGGGTATACAGGAGGCACACTTGGTACACTAGGTACACTAGGTAGTAGGGTAGGGTAATCCAGTGTTTAGTGTTCCCACCCAGTTAGACGTGAAGGTATACATAGTAGGTAAATGGTAGTACTAAAATCAAATATGTCTTACAGCTCCATGCTAATAACACACCAAAAAATTGGACATTGTTTGCAGACTGGCGCTAACTACTCTCGACATATTAACCACAAGTTAAACATGCCTAACAAACCAAATGTGCCACGGCATCATACAACTTCACAAATGTCACTTATAAGAGTAAAGTTGAACGATAGAAATTTCAGGCATTCATTTTGCACATTCCTCGCGTGGCGAGCTTCCTGTCGCTTACTATCTCATTACTGAATATTTTTATATAAGATAATACTTTAACATATTATAGATACAATATCTAAAAGCAAGTGATTTTTTTTGGCTGAAAGTGAGAGATCTTTTCCGTTTGGTGACCGCCACAGAAACTATTGAAACTATAGGCTATATCACTTCTATGCAGTTTCTTTATCCTCGTTCCAAATGTGAAATTTCTTTTTGTGAAGAAATGGATAATATAAAGTTAATGCCTTCAAGTTTATTTCTGCCATAAGTTTGTTAAGGATCGAAGTTGTGTGGAATTGTGAAGAAACAGCCTAACATATTGTATAAAAATATAAATAACCTTGACTAGCTTAATTTAATATAGTCTTTACCTTAACTAATTCAATCTAAACTAACCAAACTTAACCTAAAACATAACTATACTTTGTAGTTTCCAGTGTCATTACTCTTGTTCTGTTATGTGCAATTAAAATAATTGCAGTACTAGTCACCGTGTAAAGGTAATTATGTGAAGGTTTTAAGTCTCGTTGGAAGTTCATATTTCTGGTCAATAAATTATTCGGATGAAAAACTGTGGTTCCTAGTTATTACATACCATCTTACCACTATTTATCTGGTGCTCTCCATGTTTTGCCATGTCTAGACATGTATTTCGCGGGGGTCGGCGCCTGACCCAATTTGAGGACTTCTGGCAAGGGCAAGACAATGACTATTTTCAATAATTTGTTTGGCATCTGCCATTTTACACTCGGGGAAAGCTACTTGTTAATTTGCAGTTGTTTATGTGCGGTATCTTCAGTGTGTGCTAGCCTAGATAAGTGACGGGGGTCGTGGGCCTCACTTTAAGGGCTTCTCGCGGCACCATTGCAGAGGAGTATTTGTCTGGCATGGGTCATTTCCTACTCTGGGGAACGTACTCATTCAATCTAAGTTGGTTTCATTCAGTATCTTCAATGTTTGTGCTAGCCTAGATAAGTGGCGGGGGTCGTGGACCTCACTTTAACCCCTTCACTCCCAGATCTTTCCTTTGCTATATAAAATCGTCTGTTGTTAGCCATAAAATTACGAAAACTAACTAAATATACTAAATTAGTTAGTGGACAAGGATACTAAACAGGTCATATCTATAAAATATTGCTTATATTCATTAAAATTTGTCTAATGGTAAACAAATAGCAATGGAAATTACTTTATGGGTCTCAAGGGGTTAAGGGCTTCTGGTGGCACCATTGCAGTGGAATATTTGTCTGGCATGGGTAATTTCCTACTCTGGGGAATGTACTCATTCAATCTAAGTTGGTTCCATTTGGTATCTTCAAGTGGCGGGGGTCGTGGGGCTCACTTTAAGGGCTTCTGGCGGCACCATTGCAGAGGAATATTTGTCTGTCATGGCTCATTTCCTACTCTGGGAATGTACTCATTCAATCTAAGTTGGTTCCATTCGGTATCTTCAATGTTTGTGCTAGCCTAGATGAGTGGCGGGGGTCGTGGGCCTCACTTTAAGGGCTTCTGGCGGCACTATTGCAGAGGAATATTTGTCTGGCATGGGTCATTTCCTACTCTAGGGAGTGTACTCATTCATGTAAAAGTGGTTCCGATCGGTATCTTCAATATCTATGCTAGCTCGAAATTTTGGCCCTTTTTGGCCTTTCTGGCAGGGTCAAAACAGCGGGATATTTGTCTGGCATTGGTCATTTTACACTCTGGGGGATGTACTTGGCCATGTTAAGTTGTTTTTATGTGGTACCTATAATATTTATGCTAGCCCGAAAAAAGAGCCACTTTAAGGGCCCCCAGGGGTCACACGCAACCAGTGGTACCCGGCAGAAGGCCATTTCAAAGCATCCCACGCTACACCTGAAATGTCCACATACTCCAATATTGGTATCCTTCTCATCTAGCCTGAAGGCCCCTGGCTGCCGGTCTAAATAGACTGGAGTACAAGAAAATGAAGGAATTACCTCTGTGGTGGTATAGAGCGGACTGATGATTTGGTGCGAAGGCCGGCTGACGATACCCAGCCGATGAGTTTCCAGTACGGAAATATTTAAACATACCAAATACCTATCCTAGCCTATTATCTAAGCATACAAGAAAAAATTCATACATATTATTTAATCATACAAATACATCTCCCACAGAAACACATGTATGTTCTAAAATCTCCATCATTGTTTCAGGTATAATGTACTCTATATATGAATGAAAAAAAATAGATAAATAGACAAACAGATAAATACTCAATGAAATACGATTCTCTTAGCTTTCCGAACCTGATAAACGTCCTGACATTAATTACACTCCAGGTAAGTAAAACTAATTCAAAGATGAATATGCGAGCAAATTATACTCAAGTAAATAAAAAATATGAATATGCTAAACAACTTCTGCTACTTTTCCCATACACATACACAGTGTAATGTACATCATCATTAAATATTATGAAATTTGATACCCAAGATTCAAGGCCACGATCGATACGTTCCCTTGTCAAAAAACCCCCCCTAAATCAAAAAAGAGAAAAAACGTTTTGCATGGAAAAATCATTTGAAGGGGTTCCCTTTGTGGTTTTCAGTTTTGTTTTTTTGGGGTTAGGCTAGAAAATTTATTTTAAAAACCACACCAAAATT
Source organism: Chionoecetes opilio (assembly GCA_016584305.1). NCBI lineage: Eukaryota > Metazoa > Arthropoda > Malacostraca > Decapoda > Majidae > Chionoecetes > Chionoecetes opilio. Next base: position 70,979 of record JACEEZ010000287.1, read on the forward strand.
CCCATGTTTTTGGGTTTAAAAACCCAAGACTTTAAAAAAATGGGGGAAATTTACGTGTTATTTTTTGGCCCTAACACTACCCCAAATTTATTCTTTTAAAGGGAAAGGGAAGGTTCATTTTTTTGTTAGGGTTTTTTCTTTTTTTTCCCTTTTATTTTTTCGTGCAAAATAAGAAAATATTTTCCTAAACACACCCCTAAAAAAATAAAAAAATTTTTTTACCCCGGGAAAAAGCAATGCAAAATTCTTCATTTTTTTCCCTATCGTGAAAAAAAAAAACCCCTATTTGTTTTATCGGGCGAAATACCAATTTTGGGCCTCAGCGGTTTTTTCCCCTATGTGGGCAAAAACCCTGAGAATAGGACCGTGGGTGGTGGTGGGGGGCCTTTTTGGAGGAGGTGGGCTTTGATGGTGAGTCAGGTGGGGGGAGCATAAACCTCCCCGGGTTTGGGGAAACGGGTACTGGGAAACCAGCGAACCTCACTAAACCTTTTACTTTTCCGCCGTTCTGGGTTTGGAGTCACGAGACGAGTGTCCCCCAGAATAGAAATATGGTGAACATTTTCCCGAAATGGAAAAGGGTTATTCAAGTTTAAAATTAAACAAAAATCGCCCCTAAGAACCCGAAAAAACAAATTGAAACAATAAAAAAATTTTTAATATAAATTTTCGCAAAAAAAAGGGTTTGGAAACCCTTAGGATGCAAAAAAATAATGTTCATTTTTTTTTTAAAGGTTTCACGATTTAGAATGAATGGAAGGTTTTTCTCTTCAAGGAAATTGGTGAACGTACGAGGGTCGGGTTTTTGTTTTTAATGTCCTTTGGTAGTTTTAAAACTCTAAATTTTTGTGAATGCCCCAGTTCCCTTTTCGGAAACCCCGGGTCAGAAGATCATCCACGGGACGAATGACAGGGTGACAATCACAATTAGGGAAATAAACCCTTTTTCCCCCCTATAGGTAAAAACCTTACTGAACAAGGGCGGGGTTCAAACCCAAAACCGGCCTTGAAATACGATCTCTCACAAGCCAAGATCAGTATCCTGAATAAAAGGGGAACCCAGTTTGGTGAAAGGGGGGTTCTAGGCTATTTTCAACCATCAAAAAAGGGACTTGGAATTCCCAAACGAGATCAGATTTGTCTTAATGCCCAATTGGAAACCCCTTAAAACCCTCAAATTTGGGAATTCTTGCCTGGTGATAAAGGGGGGTTTTGGGGGTTGGGGGTTTTGGTGTTTGTAGAAGGTGAGGGAAAGGGGTTGTGGAGAAGGGGATAAAAAAGTACTTTTGTAAATTTCTCTTCCAGAACGTGAAAGGGAGATTTTGGGTTTTTTTGGGGGGTTGACCTCAGCGAATCACCCACCATCAATCGATAAGACGCTTTGGGGGGACACCACAATCACGGTCGCGGGGGAAACCCTTCACCCAAGGGCCCGGGTTAACGGCAAAAACCCACTCTCGCACTCAGGAAATTTAAATGTTTAAATTAGTTTTTAAAAACCCCAATGAAATACTATTTGAACCTCTGTGTTTGTTTGGTTCAGGGCTTAAGTTAGAATCCAGGGGGGAAACAAACGGATTTTTAGAAAACAACCTTAAAATTTCCCAAAGTGCCCCGAAAAAGTCTTTCCGGACGCATATTCCCGTTTTTCGGGAAGATTTAGGGGGTTTTTACTCTTGAACACGTCGGGTTGGGTTTTAAGTTGGGTTAAAGGGGATAGGGTATGTTGGGCCCCGGTTTCACACTTAAATTTTTTGCTGCCCTTTAGCTACGTGCGTTTTGGTCTTTCAGTAAACGCACAGTAGTCACAGTAAAGGGTCACTGCCTGCCTGTGTAGTGGAACCAGTTTTTCCCCGGGGACCACCACTTTTTGGGGGAAGCAGGATGACGTCACGGGGACTTTGAAAAGACGCCCCGTCCCAGGCTCACTTTTAACGGAGCTCCCAATTCTTTCTCCGGGACTGCGGGGGGAAAAACCCCTTGGGAGGGGTTGGCTTTTGGAGGTAAAGATCCGGGCCCACGTAGACACGGACAGAAAAAAAAGTTTTAGTTTTGAACCCCCCCCTTTGGGGTTGTGCGTTTGGATAAGGTGAAAACTTTTGTGGGAAAAACAAGAGGGTATTTTGGGAGAAAATCCAGGTTTATTTTTGGAGCTACACCCAACCCCGTCTTCACCCCCCCCCGGAAAACCCAAACTACTGGGAAATAGAGAACGGGGAATAGTTTCCCGGACAAAAAATGTTTGGAGACAGGGGGGTTTTGGGAAAGGGAAACCCGGAACAGTGTGGTGGGGGGGAGGCAGGCCATGGTGAAGGGACACCCGGCCCCACCCCCAGCTTGGAAACCCCCCAGTCCACCGCCGGGATCTGGCCCCCCCATAAAAAACCCCGCCCCCCACCCCCCACATAAACCCGGGAGACGAACACACGCGGAACCTTTTGGGGAAACTTTTTAAAACCATATGAAATTTATGTGTTGTTATTTTTTTTAGTCAATCCCCCCAACTATAGGCACAACAATATGATACAAAAACATTTTTTATAGTTTTTAATATTTTTTGGTTTTTCTTTATCGGTATTGACACATTGAGAAAATTTTTAAATTACACTTTTTAATCTCCAGTCAGCGTGGGAGCGGGGGGTGGTTCGCCGCTGTCTGTATTTTTAGCGACGGGCGGGGGTGGGTTTGAGGCCCTCTTTTTAAATCGGGGGAAACCCTCGAACCCTTCCCGCGGGGGATCACACAAAGAAAAAGTTTGCGCCGGAAACCCTTTTATCTTTAAACGGTGAAGGGAATACGCAAGTGGCTTATCCCTTTTTTTAGGGAAATTTGATTATATTCCCCCGATTTTTCCCTTTTTTTAAAAAAAAACCAACACAAATATTTTTTTAAAAAAATGAAAAAAATTTTAAAGGAAAACACTACGGGCAGGGAAATTTGATTTCAGTGTTCCATTTTAAAATTTTGTTTTTATTTAGTACATGTGAAAAGGGAAATTAAAGGCTAAATAATTCTGGCCTTTTCTACAAATCTACTGGCTTCTCATCATATGTAAACCCGTCGTTTAAACCCCGTTTGCACTGCAGAGTCCTTGGAAAAAAATGCACGGACACAAAGTTTCGAGGGAACCAAGTGCCCAAAATTCCCTTTCACTGATTTTACGCGAGGGCAGTGTAGCCTGGCCCCCAACCCCGTGACGCCCCGAGACTCACCAATGGGGAAGGGTTTTTGGACACTTTTTCGGCCGCTTCAATTTTACGTTTTTTTACGTTTGTTGATTTTCCTTTTTAAAACCCCCACACACACAAAACACACACAAAAAACAAAATAAGACTAATTCCAAAAGGGCAAAATACAAAAAAAATAAAAAGATGAAAAAAATAAACTCTTAACAATAAAGAAAAACCCTTAGTAAGGGGTTTTCTGCGGGGGAGCAAAAGAAATTTTGCAAAGCGGCCCTTTTCTCTTTCCTATCCCATAAAAAAAACGCTCACCCGTCGCGTCCATGAGAAAACGGGAAAGCGGCGGCTAAGATGTTAAGCCCCAAAAAAAAGATCCCCAAAAGACTATTTGACCCCCTAAAAATTTTACACTGGGGGAAGTTTGTCAGAAAAGGTGCAGATTAAGGGGGAAAGGGGTTTAGAAAAGTAAGGATCCTAAGTAGCCCCAGCAATGAGAGGGTGAAGCCAAACAAGGGTGAGAAAAATGTTTTCGCACTGTTTGCTTAACCCTTTTTTTCGAATACTTTTAAATTACAAATTTCAGTTAAAAGGCATACTTTAAAGCGAGGGAAAAAATTTCCTCAGAAAAAACCCCTAGGGGTTCAGGTTTTTTTAAATATCCCTTTGGATTTTCAGCAAATGGGTAAAAGTGAGGGTTTTGTGAAGTTGTTGATTTTTGGGTAAAAAACGGGTTTGTTGAAAGTACACATTCTAGTGTTTAATCGCTGTTCCCAAGCAAAATAAAAACAAATATAAGCTGTTTACGATTTTATTTTTTCCCTTTAATTTTCACGCCCACAACCCCCCTTATTTGATTCAAACTTTTTATAAAGGGCAATTTAAAATAAAAAAAGTGTAAGGGTTTTGTCGAAAATACAATGTTGCATTTTTTTATTGAAGCAAAAAAGCATCGCCAAGGGCAAGCCCAACGTTTAGCACTTCACTCACTTTTCGCTTGCCCCCCCCAAGAAATTTCTTGCGGGTCGGGGGAATCATTTTCCCTGGATGATTGAACAGCAAGCGGGGAAAATTTTAGCAATCGAAATTTTTTATCTTGCAAGAGAAAAATTTTCTTTCTCCCCCGCAGAAAAAAAAGCCTTAAAGGCCCCCACTCACACTTCCCCGTATTTGCACGTCCGTCTTTATCGTAGTACCGGACGTCAAAAATGAGGAACCCCGCCACTGGTCGATCCCCTTCCCCCCTCACTCAATCAGAAAAAATTACAGTATAAAACCGCCGCTTTCCTTACTTCCCTTTTTTCCCCCAAAAACACCTATTTCTTCCCCTTTAATATCCCCCTTCCCCCCCTGGCCTACCTAAAATAGCGCTACAATCCCCGGGCAACAGGCTATTGCAAAAAGGGTTTAAAAAGGAATCTGTATAGCGGAGTCCCCAAGTTTTTGCCACATATTTGCATTCCCTTTCCCGGGATTTCAAGCACTAATTTAAATTTCTACCTTTAAATTTCTACATTTTCACATTTAAAAAATTACAAATTGCGTGATACGTAGGAAAAGGGTGGTATATTTGTACTACTAGAGGGGCACGTGAAGGGTTGAAATAGGGAAAACGAGAAATAAAGCATTAAAATAACAAAGGGAGTGGTTTTTGGGGAAATTTTATTCAACACGGTTTTCCCGTTTTTTCCTTCAACAACCGGGGTTTTTTTTTTTTTTTTTTTTTTTTTTTTTTTGTGGTTTTTTGTTTTTTTTTTTTTTTTTTTTTTTTTTTGGGGGGGGGGGGCTGTTTTTTTTTTTTTTTTGGGGGGGGGGTTTTTTTTTTTTTTTTGGGGGGGGGGGGTTTGGTTTTTTTTGGGGGGGGTTTTTTTTTTTTTTTCGGGGGGGTTTTTTTTTTTTTTTTAACACAAAACCAAAATGGGGAATTGATTTTCCCTTGCAAATTGGCTTCCCGAAATTCAATGGTAATTAATTTTAAAAAGGACCTTGGGAAAAAAATTAATTTGGGAAATTGGGCCCAAAATTTAGAAAAGTAAAAAATTTTCAAAAGGGGTTGGTTTGGGAAGCCAAAGGAGCCCAAAAAAAGCCTGGTGGGCCCCCAAAATTTTTTCCTCGAAAATTTTAAGGCACCAAGCAAAAGTGGAAAATCCGGTGAAAATAAGTTTTCCCCCCAAAACGGGGGGAGACCTGAAACAAACCCCGCCATAATTTTCCAAAAAGAAATTTTAATCAGGTTTTCCGGAACCAAAAGGGTTTTTCCATTGGTAGGGAAATCCTTTCTTTGAAAGAAAAGGGGGGAAGGGGGGAATTTTTTTTGGGGGGGGGGGATTAGGGAATTCGGAATGGGGATTCTGCCGGAATTGGGAAATTAAAAAAAACCTGGGAAAAAAAATTGCGGAAATTCAATTGGGGCCGCCCCAAAATTTTTAAAAGACAAAAACCAAAAAACTGGCGGAATTTTGGGGGTTAAAATTTCGGTTGGGGGAATTGCGGGGGAAATTCGGAAAAACCCTTGGGAAAAAAAGCGAATTGCGGGTTTCGGGGCCGGCCAAAAATTTTGGGGCGGAATGGAAAAAAATTTCGGTCCCAAACCCCCTGGCAAAAGGGCTGAAAAAGTTTCCCCAAAAATAGGGAGGGACACCGCCAAATGCCCCTTGGCCCAAATGTTTTGGAAGTAAAAAATTAGTTTTGGGAATTAAAAGAGGGTGGTAACCCGGGTTTGGGGGTTTGTTGCCAACCCTTTTTAAAACTGCCAAAAGGGGTGGGAAAAAGGAGGGAAAGGGGGGAAGAGGAAATTGGAGGCTACAATTGTGTTTCTCCATAGACCCTGGGAAGTGTGGGGGAAAAACCTGGACAAAGGTTAATTTTTTGAAGGGAAAAAAAAGTATTTGCCGGCAGTAGGAATTTTTGAATATAAAAAAACTAAATGAAAAAGTTTAGAGAAGGGTTTTTTGTAAGGGTTTGTTTGCGGAAAGGGAAATTTCCAGTTGGGTTGCGAAAAGGGGCCCTTTAAAAACAAAAAGCGGAATTTGGTTCGGACGGGCAAATCGGAAATTTGGGTTGCGTGGGGGAAGGAAAATAAATTTTTCCCTTCCCATTTTTGGAAAAAATAGTTAAAAATGGAGGCCTGCGAGAAAAAAGGGTTTGAGCAATGTTTTTAATTAGGAAAAATTTTTAAAAATTTTTTTGGGAACCCCAAAAGGGTTTAAAATAGGATTTGGGTTTTTTTGGGGGAAGCCGGTTTAAAAATGAAACGGGTTTTCTTTTAAAGGAGGGGGCTTAGAAGGGCCACCTTCAAACAAAAATTACCTCCATTTCCCGGACCCCGGTGGAGAAACCCCACCGGTTTTGGAAAACCTTGGTTTAAGGGAAAATAAGGGGTTTTGGGTGGGAAAAATACCGGGGGGAGGAAGGGCCAAAAAAAAAAAAAAAAAAAAAATTTTTTTTTTTTTTTTTTTTTTGAATTAAAACCTTTTTTTGGGTTCCCAGGAAAAACCTTTTTTTTTTTTGGGGGGTCGGTTTTAATTTTTTTCCGGGAAAAATTTTTTGATTTTTAAAAAACCCCCGGGGGGCTTTTTTAACCCAAAAACTGACCAAAAAAACCCCCTTTGGTGGGGGTTGGGAAAAGGGTTCCCTTTGGGGGGGGGAAAACCCTCAATGGGTTGCGCTGCGGATTGCTAGCTGTTTTGTTTGGGATGTTAAAGCGCGAGAAGAGAAGCTTGTTTATGTTGGAGAAGAGAGGACACTGGAGGACGTTTTACTGGTTCTGAGGAAAATTCTGTGCATAACTAGGATTGGGTAGCCTGTCTGGGGTCGGATGCTGGATTAAAACTGCCACAGCAGGAGTTTTGCTGGTTAAGCAAGGAGGGATCTTGGGAAGATAGCAGGGGACCTTGGGATGCTACAAGTGTACTCCATCCAGCCCCCGGTGGAGACTTGTGCCTCGGTCTGAATATGCGTCTTGTGACAGGTAAAGGTGAAGGGGCTTTGGTGAGAGGTGAAAAGTGGATTTCCGGCAGGTGACCTGGTTATTGCCACCTATAATCCAGAATCATATCTAACTGAAGTGTTTTTGTGGAGAGTAAGGGATATTGTGAAGGTTAGCTAAGACATGGAAGTGACCAGTAGGTCGTGAGAGACGGTCGCATTAAGTTAATTTGTCTGTGAAGTGGTAAGAGCGACGGGGCATAGTCTAAGTATTATGGTCGTGTGCTGAGGACATATTAAAAACCAGTGCCTGGTTTATTTTTAGTTACAGTTATGTTAAAGTGATGTGTCTCTGTATGTTCAATAATTGTGTTTTGTAAGCCTGTAAGAAGCAAACTAGCATTCTTTATATGTTATGTTTGTTTACCCGCAAAGCAGGAGATTCTAACTAACTTGTGTATATAGTGAGCGTTTTTTTGGTAAGGGAAGCCCAGAGTTTGAGAAGGTGAGCAGTTTCATTATAAGAGTAACTCAGAAGCTCAGCTCATCACAGAATATTACTGTCTTGCATCGGCAGGTACGTGATGCGAGAAACCCCCACCAAGACGTTCGGATACCTTGGTTCTGATGGGCAGTACAGCGGCACGGTCGGGGAACTGCAGCGGGAGGAGGCCGAACTTTGTATGGTACTCGCTCCGACCCCGGCTCGATTGGAGGTTATTGATTACCTCCGACTTGAACCCGCTGACACCTTTGTGATTGTGTCCTTGAAAACCTACATTGTTACCTGCGCATCTCTCCTTATTAAGACCATTCACAAAGTTAGTATTTGTTTTTCCCAATTTAGCTTTGGACATTGAAGTGCCGCTTTTAGTTGAAAAGTGAAATATTCCAAATGATAAACAGCTTTGGCTGTGGAGTTGGCCTGACACGTCTCTCTAAAAGTATTTACTACATCAGAAGCAGGAAAATAGGGGGAAGGCAGTGATACAGTGTATCAATTTATATTAGCCCGTGACGTGCCTTGACGGCCACTTGAACACTTCACTCTTTTAATATTCTCTCTTCTGTCGTTGTACTGTTATTCTGAAGGGAATGCCGAAGGGGAGCTGCAGTCCTCATGCATAGGAGCTATCAATGGTCATGGAATTTTGGGACCGGGAACTAATGTAATGCTACATAGGGGGGAAGGATCGTTAACGTTAGACCAACAGAGCGTTACACTTCCATGGGCCCACAATTATCCCTTATGAATCCCGTCAGAAGAATCCTTTCACAGACGAACTGACAGGAAGACAATCACGATTCAAGGAATAAATCTCATTTCCCATTATCATATATTGATCTTGGTGTGACTCGAACTCACACTGTATAGACATTGCCCCAACACAGTCGGGGAATGTGCCACAAGACCAAACTGATATCCGCTTGGCAAGCGGTCGTCTAGGTATTTGAACCATTACAATACTCCCAAATATACACGAATAATCAAATACACAGACAGCTTACTCAAGTCAATTAAGCAGGGAAACATCCTTTAAATTTCAGATACGCACTGTTAATAATTGCTCAAGAATCCTTCTAAAATATGCATGACATCTCCTCAGCCTCATTATGGATTTGCCTGCTGGCGTGCGTGGTGGCCTGGGGCGTGGTGTTCTGGGTTTTGCAGAAGGCGTGGGGGTTCATGACTCAAGGACTTGACATCAAACTAATTACGGCGATTTCCTACAGCTGGGGCGCCTTGCTGGACATATCCCTCGCCGACCCTTCAATCAACATCTCGGGACAGGTAGGTAGGAGGGCGAGATAAGAGAACATAACACCAGGGCCAAGAATAGAAGCGTGCGTCTGTTAGCAGTTAAGAAAAATCTGATCATAGTCTATAACTCTCCACCTATACCTTGATCCCCCCTCAGTTGCTGGTGGGGTGGTGGCTGGTGTTCTGCCTCATCATCTCCAGTGGATTCAAGTCCTCTCTCATCGCCCATCTCACAGTTCAGGGCAGGTCCCAGACTCTTGAAAGCCTGCAGGACTTGGTGGAGGCGGACAATTGGCGGTGGGGGCGGATATATACTATTCAACGTGGCGCCCGGTGACTATTTCAGGAAGCAAACGAGCCCAAGTAATGAGGAGAATAACGAGAACATGGAAGTGGGTGGGTTAGCATGTTGTATTAAGTTGAACAGTAGCTATCTAATATGGTATAATTATGATGTCCCTATATACGGGGTTTCCCTCTTTAAATTTTGTTTTTTATGAAATTTCAGTTATGGTGCTAATAAAGCACAATTTAAATTTTAAGTCAACCAACGGCAGTGTAGGAACAATAACTATGTATCACTAAGGTTGATTAATCACTAGCTATACAAATTAATATTGTTATTACGTCCACACAAGTTAGATATTATAACGCTGCCTTCCTTCCTCAGGTAGAAGATTTGGATCAGTGTGAATAAAGTAGCTGGACGGGGTTTCTCTCTCCTCCTATGGAAGAATTTTAATCCAAAATCATATCGCCGTGATATACTCAGACATCTTCGGCAGACTCCCTTCTACATCAGTCCCGAGAGCCAACGTCCTCGCCTGCATGGCTGGGGATAAGGCAAGTATGGGAGCGTGTGAAGGAACAGGAGATCGAGCGTGCATCAAATGGCTATCTATCAATTGGTATCATATATAGCAATAATCCATCAGATGGCTTAAAAGAAATAAAATATAGGCGCTTCTCTCGTGTCCTTGTATATAAGTTTATTTTAGATCCGCGTTTTATTTTTTTTCATCTCTATTTTACATTGTAGTTTATTGATTTTTATGTGTGTTATTCACGCCATGTCCCTTGTTCACGCGAGTCGAGACTCGCGATGCTCAAGTTTACCCTCCCCCTGTGCGAACTTGGAGCTCCTTCTTAACCAATCTTTGGGTACTGCTGGAATCTCCACACCAACACACACCTATCTCCTTGCTAAAGGTACATTACCACCTGCCTGAATTTGTCAAGTGAAAATCCCCGGGAAGGCAGTGAGATTCGATACCGCTAACCACGAATGGCGAGGCCAACGCCTCTCCACTTGACCATCGTGCGTGTGTGTGTCATGTCGTGTGTGTTTGTGTTTGTGTGTTGTGTTTGTGTGTGTGTGTGTGTGTGTGTGTGTGTGTTGTGGTGTGCTCAAACGGAACACCATTGATTCGCCTATCCAGGACATATCCATCTTCCTATATGCAGGATGGGAGTTTCCGTTCTCAATAGTTCGTAAACCTTCCCATTCCCGACTTGTGGGCGCGGCTTGGTGTCGCTGTGGACAGAGGAGTGATGGCTCGGAGAGGCTAGGAGGGCAGAGAATCGCTAAGCTGAGCAAATGCAGCGGTCGGAGTTACACAAGTCAGTTGTCGAATATAGCTTTAATGAAGATAAATACTAGAAGCCTTAACCCCGTATTTTTAACCTTATGGCGGATCGGTTACGCGCTGATTTCGATTGCAACTTCTGATGGTGGGTATCGGTTCGAATCCAGTGTAAGGTAATAGCAAAGGATAATGATTTATATTGCGAATTCATGAATTACCACCTGGATCTAATTCTGTTGGAGGACATACTGACCGGGATTTCATAGGACTGTAGCCCCAGGGCATGTTAAGCCTCTGTCGGTACAAGGGGAAAACCCATAGAAAGTATCACTTGGCTGCCATCGTTCCACTAGCAAGTCTCTTGTCGACAGGCCTGAAATACCTCCTTGACCAGACTGCCCCTTCAGGAATCCCCCTCAGAAATACCTCAACAGCAAGAACGAGTAAAGAAAAAAAAAAAGGAGAAAGATAGGATGGAAGGAGTTAAGAACAATAAGAACCCCTCCCCCCCACACATATCCATTGCAGCATGCTGCGTGTAACGTCAGACAATGTAAAGATTTTTCATTTCAGTTTTGCAAATAACATGAATTAAAACATTAGACTTACTCCTAGAGGGAAAGAGAGAGAGATAGAGATAGAGAGAGAGAGAAGAGAGAGAGATAGAGAGAGGGATTCCTAATATATTTTTATTTTCAGGAGATAAGAATCGGTGGTTCTAGGACTAGATCATCGCAGGGCGCTTTCTATCTGTTGTTCCTGGCTTCGGTTGTTGCAGCGCTGCTACTGTCGGCGGATAGCCCTTTGCACTTCAGGACACACACACCCACACCACACACACACCACACACACGCCCACACACACACCACACACACACACACACACACACACACCACACACCACACACACACACCACGCACACACCCCACACCAACACACCACCACACACACACACACACACCCACACACCCACACACACACACGAACAGAATACTATTACTTCTTTTCACTTACTACTACTACTTACAACTGCTAACTACTACTACAACTACTACTAGCTACTATTACCATTGGCGCTCGTGGCATGGCTGCAGAGCTGCAGCACCCCAAGACACTTCCACTGCCAGTGTATAATGCCTTTTAGAGACACAGCAGAATTAGATACACTACTAACAATATATGATAATAAAAAGTCATTTTAATGTTATTTAATTATTTTCAATATCGTTACTACAAGTGAATTTTCATTAAAAACAAGACCAAATTTAAGTTACTTTCATTTTGCTGTACGATTCATGTTCTGCACCGCCGTCGCGCCTCTTGTGAACCAATAAGCTGGCAGTTGAGGCAGCTGGATCAGCTGCTCAGTCCTCCCGTGTTTACATTGCATTGTGGAACCCAAGAAGGTTTATAGGCAGAGGCGGCATCTGGCCTCTAGCGTGAATCTCTATATACCTATAACTATCCCTATGCAGTCATACTTTTTATAATTTGTGTATCCGTTACGGTTGTGTTAAGCTTGCAGTCCCTCCATTGTTAAAATTTATCACTAAAGCCACTGAACTATTACTACCAATTAAGACGCCTTCATCGGCGAAGGGCTAGCGAGCCCGTAGAAATCCCGAGTAGCACGAAATTTGTCTGTAGGCGCGAATAGGGATTGAATGGGGCTATCATATGGCTAAGACGCTTGTCAATCGAAAGCGGATTCCAAAAGTATACTCCTGAAAGCGTGAATGTAACGTCTTGCTCGTAAAATCTACACTACGACTCTACTACTACTACAACTACTACTATTTTACTAACTACTAGCTACTACTACTATCTGATACAGAACAACATAAGAAAAATATAACGGCATGGATTCTACATCTGGCAACCTTTAGCTGTCCATTTACTTAGCTCGCAGTGGTGCTGAACAGATGTTACTATCATAGGTCCTAGTGGCTATTTCATCAATAAAAACGCCATATCTATGTGACGAGAAATTTTCATTGAAAACCCTATATATTATTTTAAACCCTGCATGCCGAGGCTAAATATGTTTTTTTCATTTGTGGCGTGCGAATATTGACGCGGTTTTGCTGAGATTAAGTCATGATGGACACATCTTAGGTGCATCATTACCGTTACCGTACCCAATCGCCAGAGGCCGAGGCCGATTGGGTTAATATAAGAAGGGAGCAGCTGTTAATGCACCTCTTTCGCCTTCTTCCACCTCATATCTCTTCTAATAACAGACCCTAGCAGACTCCATCTGCTGACCAACCCTCATCTCTCTCATCATCTCCATCCTTTCCACTACTATTCCTCTACCACAACCTCTAACATCTTTGTTCTTCCAATAATCTTAATTGTTCTATGCAGAAAGCTGTATTTGTCCGTTTTCATTTTGTAGAATTGATGCCTGCAATCTTTTACTTTTCTAACAAATCTTGTATGCTGTAGTCCTCTCACTTCGTGCCTTTGTTTCTGAGAGGCATTACTTTCTCTGTCTTTCTCAGGTTTTTGCCCTTTTTTCCACTATGCTAAGAGATGATGGACGATAACGATAATGATTGTTTTAAGCTCCGACGAAGGGGAGAGGGGGGGTCAACGGGGGGTGAAGCTCCTTGTTAGCGGGACCCCCCACCCGCACTGTCTATCCAATCGGCCACTGACGTGTCATGACAACTGATCCCCGCACCCCTACCTGTAAGGTGCCGGTTTGGTACATATCTCTCCGTACTCAATACTTTACGTTGCACTTAACCGGGGCAGTCCCCCTCGCGTCGGAGATACTGGATTCTTGCTATCACCCATGCTGTTAAACGCCCCGGCATTGCCGGGGTGCGACCCTCCTCTGGCCCCCCGAGGTCCCTGACTTGCTACAGTTTCCCCGTGGGACATCCTAATCGCCCGCCCTTCATTGCAATGTATATTAATACATCACCATCTGCTGCGTAGCGTCGTGGTAGACCTTGTGGTGCTCAAGGGTCCTAAACCCACTGCTGCGTGTGTCTCGCCGTAACCCCGTGGGTCCAAGTGGAACCCATGGGAAGCCACAGGACCAGGTTTCTAGCAGGGCGTACGTGCAGGCGTAGAGTTCACCTCCGCCCCTAGCCCCGCCACGTGTTGCCTCGTGCAATACCCCGGATCCCCGGGGCCCAGGAGAGAAGCCCAGGGGCAGTAGTGTTGCAGGACGCCGTGGCACCGTAGAGTTCACGTACCCGCCCCCTGGGGAAAGCAGAGCGCCTCCTTGGTCTCCCCCGAGCCCCGAGATCCCTGGGGGCCCAGGAGAAAAGCCACGGGGCCGGTTTTGTTGCAGGGACGTCCATGGCACCGTATAGCTGTACTTAACCGCCCCCTGGGGCAAAGCTGCCGCTCTTTGGTCGCCCGCCGTGCCGCGGCCCCGAGAATCCCCGGCGCCCAGGAAGAAAAAGCCCAGGGTCGGTGTGTTTTGCAGGGACGTCGTGACCGTGGCCGGACAGTTTTTGTCCTACGACAGTTGTTGCCTACGGACAATTTGCCTACGGACAATTTGCCTACTCGAGCAGTTTGGCCTACGGACAGTTTGCTACCGACACTT
>JACEEZ010000289.1:0-45000 GCA_016584305.1 Chionoecetes opilio
TCACCCCATCTTCCTCTCCTCTCCTCCTCCCTCTCCCTCTCCTCCTCCTCTCTCCTACTCCTCTCCTCCTCCTCCTCTACTCCTCCTCTCCTCCTACTCCTCCTCCTCCTCCTCCTCCTCTTATTCTCCCGGAAGCGTAGCACCGCAGGCTTTGTGTCCTGCTTCTCACCGCCAAATTGAACCGTTTGTGGCAGCTAATGGAAAGGGACTGAGTGAAAAGCACAGCAACACCTTCCCTGCCGCCACAAACCCTGCCAAACGTGACCCCTTTCCCCCCACCCTGCTCTTCTATCTCCCCTCCCTCATTCCCCTCTCCTTCAACCTCCCTCATTCCCCTCTCCTCCACCTTCCTTCTCTCTTCCCTCCTTTATTCCCTTCTCCTCCACCTTCCCTCTCCTTCCCCTCTCCTCCACCCTGCTTCTCTCTACCCTCCCTCATTCCCTAATCCTCCACTCTCTCTCTCTCTCTCTCCTCCTCTCTCTCTTCTCTCTCTCTCTCTCCTCTCTCTCTCTCCTCTTCTCTCTCTCTCTCTCTCTCTCTCTCCTCTTCTCTCTCTCTCTCTCTCTCTCTCCTCCCCCCTCTTCCTCTCTCCCCCCCTCATTCCCTTCTCCTCCTCCCTCATTCTCCTCTACTCCACGCTCCTTCTCTCTTCCCTCCCTCATTCCCTCCTCCTCCATTCTCCGTCTCTCTTCCTCATTCCCTCCTCCTCCACGCTCCCTCTCTCTCCCCTCCCTCATTCCCTCTCCTCCACCCTCCGTCATTCCCCTCAGCAACTACTATTCCCTCGTTTCTGTTTACTCTGTTTATCCTCTCCTCCCTTCCTTCTTTATTGCATTTCTATTAACCTTGTCATTTATTCTCCGTCATCCATCTTCTTCTCTCGTTTTCCTCTTCTTTTTTCTTCTTCTTTTTTGAGTATTTCTCTTGTCAAGTCGCAATATCGTCTTATATCCCTTTTTCTCTATGTCAATATATTTGTTTCGTTCTTATTCACCCTTTTTTTTGCATCTTTTTCTCAGTCAAACTACCTTCAAATTTTTTTATTTTTACTTTTACTGATCATCCAATGCCCTTCCATGATATGCTATGTTAAATACAACTTGTTCGACACTCGTTTCTTCCTGGCACCTCAAACCCCCTCATTTATTTCCTCCCCATTCTTACCCTGTCGAATGAACCCTACATTTAATTCGTTCCCTGCTAACCCTTCCATACCTTTATCTCATCCCCTGCCTACCCTGTATCACAATAACCTTCTTTTCTAGTGTCAGGGATCCTATTGTAATGCAAGGAGAGGTATTTTTTGTACTTACTTGTCTATTTGGTGGTGGTGGTGGTGGTGTAGGTGCTGGCAGGAGAATCAGATCACATATAGGGTATAGAGGAGGTTCATCCTATCGTGTTCTGTGGTTATAATGGGGTTCGATACTTTGCTGTATCCTCTCTGATTTTCTTATTCAACGTCTTTTTTTTACCTGTCAAAAGAGGAAATATTGTTTATAAAGATTACATTCTAGTTTTCAGTGATTACGTTGTACACAATAGTCTATTTTTTTTAACAAGGCAAAAATTCCATGTTATCTTAAGGTCTCATGCTCAAAATGATACCTATGTTTACATGATAATATGGTTAACTATGATAAAATACAGCTGAAATTTAGAAGAAGCGTAGTATTCCCTTCTCCTGGCATCAAATATCAGTCAGTAAGCAGCAAGGGGTCAGGATTTTTTGTCTTGTTAAAAAAAAGACTATAGTACCTTCCTATCTCTCCTAAACCATTGCCTTTTTCCTTCTCCTACATCTTTTATCAACTTCCTCTATATTATCTTTCCTTCTTTTCCTTCTCTTGTCTCTCTATTCTAAAATCATGTCCTCCAGTTTCCCCATCTCTCCCCTTCCATTCCCCATTCTCCCTCTCTCTTCCTCTTCCTCCTTCTTCTCCTATGCAACTTTTATCTACCTCCTATATATTCTCTTTCCTTCTCTTGTCTCTATTCTCAAATCATGTTATCCAGCTTTCACCATCTCTCCATTTCCCTCTCTCTTCCTCCTCCTCCTCCTTCTGTCTCTCCTTCTGTCTGTCCCTCTGTCTCCTCTATCTCCCTTCCCTCTTCCTCCTCCTCCTCCTCCTTCTGTCTGTCCCCCTGTCTGTCCCTCTGTCTCCTCTATCCCTCCCCTCTACCTCCTCCTCCTCCTCCTCCTCCTCCTCCTCCTCCTCCTCCTCCTCCTCCTCCTCCTCCTCCTCCTCCTCCTCCTCTCCTCTCCTCCTCCTCCTCCTTCTGTCTGTCCCCCTGTCTGTCCCTCTGTCTCCTCTATCTCCCTTCCCTCTTCCTCCTCCTCCTCCTCCTCCTCCTTCTGTCTCTCCTTCTGTCTGTCCCTCTGTCTCCTTTATCCCTCCCCTCCTCCTCTCCTCCTCCTCCTCCTCCTCCTCCTCCTCCTCCTCCTCCTCCTTCTGTCTGTCCCTCTGTCTTCTCTATCTCTCTTCCCTCTACCTCCTCCTCCTCCTCCTCCTCCTCCTCCTCCCTCCTCCTCCTCCTTCTGTTCCTCTATCTCCCCTCCCTCTACACCTCTTCCCCTCCTCTGTACCTCTGTACCTCCTCTTCACCTACAACAATCCCGCTCCTCTCCCCTTCACCACCAACACACACACTCGCCTCCACAACTCGGTACAGAGTCAACACGAGTCACCTAACCTTTGGGAACACCCGAATTAGACCAATACACTCGTCTGTGAGTCGCCGCAGTCCTGAGTCACCATGAACTGATTGCCTGGATCTAATAGTCACTGGATTTCAATTGACGGATTTGTGAGTCATCGGATTTAGATTGCCAAATAATGTGACTGGATTTTTTAACGGATTTTTGAGTCATCGGATTTAGGTTGCCAAATAATGGGACCGGATTTTTTTTACGGATTTTTGAGTCATCGGAGTTGCCAAATAATGGGACCGAATTTTTTGACGGATTTGCGAGTCATCGGATTTAGGTTGCCAAATAATGGGACCGGATTATTTTACGGATTTTTGAGTCATCGGATAGCCAAATAATGGGACCGGATTTTTTTACAGATTGTTGAGTCATCGGATAGCCAAATAATGGGACCGGATTTTTTGACGGATTTGTGAGTCATCGGATTTAGGTTGCCAAATAATGTGATCGAATTTTTTTTGTATGCGGATTTGTAAGTCAGCAATTTTAAATAACCGGAATGCTAAGTCACCGCCGGATTTAAGAGTAGTCATAACTTTTTTATGAGGAGGTGGATCATAAGCTCCTCGGAAATACAAGTCGCCAGTTTTGATTCATCAGATTATATGCTTTGCTTCTTCTATACAAAGGTAAAGAGAGAGGCACAGAGAAAATAAAAGATACACAAGACTGACCAAGAAATAGTAAAAACGCAAATGAATAAATACCTATAGGCCTACGTATACAAAACTTCAAAAAAATCTGCAATGAAACACTATTAATATTTCGATACAAAATCATATGAACAATAAATAATAATCATATCAACAATAGTAAAAACAATAATGATATTAATAACAGTAATAAATAATATCTATATAAAAACAATAATAATAATAATAATAATAATAATGACAGTAGTAATGATGAAAATAAACAATAAGAAAACCCAAACGAGGCTAACAAGAAAAAAAAAATTAAACAAGAGGAAAGGTGGAGAATGAAAAGGAGAGAGGGCTGAGGGGGGGGGTGAGGGAGAGCAGATGAGAGGGAGAGAGAGGGAGGGAGAGGGAGGAAGGGAGATGAGAGGGAGAGAGAGAGAATTGACACCCTAAGCTCAACTCAAGTGGAAGGTAAAGGCGAAACAATAAATAAAACAAAACAATCAAGCAATCAGCATCAAGTGGAAGTGAAACTGGTGGGTTCCTTATTGAAAGAGAGAGAGAGAGAGAGAGAGAGAGAGAGAGAGAGAGAGAGAGAGAGAGAGAGAGAGAGAGAGAGAGAGAGAGAGAGAGAGAGAGAGAGAGAGAGAGAGAGAGAGAGAGAGAGAGAGAGAGAGAGAGAGAGAGAGAGAGAGAGAGAGAGAGAGAGAGAGAGAGAGATCCTTATTGAGAGAGAAAGAGAGAGAGAGATAATAAAAGAAAACGAAAATATGAAATAGAAAATATAAAAAACTTAAGGAAATAACAAATAGAAAAAACATAACAAAAATAAATACAAATATATAATAATTTTCATTCGGCACATTTTCTTCAGGTCGTCTAAATCCAACATCCCATTTTAATTTCCTTTTTTCTTTCTTTCCTTTAAGGTTTTACATGGTGGCAATTCTTTTTCCTTTACATTTTAGTTTTTCCTTTTTTTATAATGTATTTCTGAACACGCGACGCCACGGTCTCTAAACCCGCGGCAGATGGCGGGAGATGCAGACAAGGAGGCAACTTATTTCAACAACTACAACAAACACAGCCGTTAATCTATATGGAGAAAGGCGAGGGAGGCAACAGGAACAAAGGGCGTCATTGATATAAGACCTCCACAATATCCTTTCCGTTGCGTGCCGCAGAGAGAGAGAAAGTGAGTTGAGAGTGAGAGGGAAGGAAAAAAAAACTTGTTCCACCCTCTTAATCACAATCGAACGCAGCTATACAGGAGCATTCGAGCGTAAGGAGACAATTTTCTAATGAGCGCTAACATCATACACGGCAAGAGATGGCACTGTAGCTCCCTCTCTCTCGCTAGCCACGTTTGATGATGGTTTTCTATAACTCCAGGGAATACTTTATCAGACTGAAAGAAAAACTAACCGACAGGGCGACTGGAAAGAAAACACCTTTGATATTTCATTCGGGAGATGGTCTGCGGGGAAACCTCGAGCCCGTCTCTCAAGAGTATCGAGTGCGAAGTTATCGTACGCCTGGCAGCCCTTTCACGACTCTGCAGGAGCGTGTTGGAGGTTATGAAAATATAAGCGGCATTGGCCTCTAATTATGACTGTAATAATGAACCGACTCGTGATGTTATTGAGAGCAGCCAACTGTTCCCTCCCCACCACCCTCCTGCCCCCCTTTCCTCCTCCAGACATAACCTACGTCCCACTCCTTCCCTACCTTCCCTTTCAGTCTGTCTTGAACCCGTCACAGATGCACTGAATGACCAAAGGAGGGTGGCCAATTGTATCCGTGTGACGCATAGCATAACAATCATGAACAACTATGGAAAAATAAATAAGTAATTGGTATTTCATTCGTATGTAAGAAGCCAATAAAAAAATATATATATTTCTTTCATAAAGTGCACGTCTTCACTTCCACCACTATCGTACATGGTTTTTTTTAGTGCCATATTACTTTTTTCACGATTCCGCCCCGATTATTCACTGATACTCATGAACAACCACGGGCCTGAAACCTTGGCAGCGATATCATGTGGGAAATTGACATAATACGCAAGTCCTCCCTGTTTCGTCCATATGATAGAAACCATCCATCCTTCCTCTAACCCTCAACTGAGCTGATGTTGCTGCCGCTCTAATGGACGGGAGAATGTCTATGATATTATGTGTATGCTTCATATTTATCTTGTTATCAGGTCGGCGATCGGCTATTTTGGTCAAGTTTCATTACAATATAGTCCACCATAACTATAACCCTTTCAGCGGACTCCAAATAAAGCTACTGCCCCCTGGTTGTTTGGACTGTCACAGACCCTCAAACAGTGTCCTTTTTACCACCACGCCCCCTTTAGTAGTCGGTCCTTGCCTCACTTCTTTAACCAAGAAATTTCAAAGCAGTCCTGAATCAAAAAGAAAAACTGCAAAAATGCGTGTTTTTAGCGCTATTAGTGTGCACATCAGCTACCTACCTAGTAGGCCTATTAATCAACGCCTTGCATATACCCAGCAGATTTGGTTAGATCATGTTTAAAGGCTGCCGCACATCAGAAGCTACGCGCTATAATAATAATGATAATAATAACAATAATAATAGTAATAATAACAAAATATATTACGTATTGCATAAAAGTCTAGTGAGTAAGTGAAACCTGGCACAATGTCACCGCAGAGTTTTTCATCCACACTTTCTTCTCTGGAGCGACTTGCTTTACTCACCCTCGCGAGCGAGCTTCATGTTAAAGCGAAGGCCGAGCTTAAAGTTGAAAACTTTAGTTCTTCCTTTTTTTCTCTTGGCTCACGCCCCCCAGGTTAAAAATCGCTGCCCTCAAAGAAAGAGAGAGAGAGAGAGAGAGAGACTATATTACTTACGGGAGGCGAAGTCGTTGCCCGAGTTTTCCACAAAAATATAGGGTAGTGAAACCTCTAGTCTTGCACTCTTCTTTCCACAGGCGTGTGTGGACTGTGGAACAACGAACTCAACGAAGAACATAAAGACTGTTGTCACTCCCAAGTTAAGCTCAAGTTCTATGAATGTGCTGCACGAGAACTGTGAGAAGTGAGTGAGGCCAGAGGAGACCACACACAGACAAACGGTCATATTATATAATAATTATTTTATGTCACCTAGCAAGTGATTCCTTCCATTCCCTCACCTTCAGATCCTGCGTGTGTGCATGCCTCATGGTGGTGCAGGTGTGAAGCAGACGTACCCCAGCCCTGCAACAACCTGAGGGACCAAACAAGGCACGGGTTGTTAGGTTGTACAATGAATGATGTGATTAGGGCTTGACATGGCAAATCACTCGTTCTTATTAACCTTATCAACATGTCCTCAGCCTTTCATCCTCCCCTAATGTATGACTCCTTTACTTCTTGAATATCCTTCCAGCTCAAGGTTTTGTTTCTTGTTTGGTAATAATGGACGAGAGTTTCGCGGTCGTTTTCAGAGCCACCGACTATTTTTTCTTGGCCTACAATAGGTGCTTGTTCTAATGGAGATGGTTTTATTTTGCGCAAACCAAAGAAAAAAAAAATATTTAATTAAACCTAACCTAACCTTATAGGTTTTTATGAAACCTAAGCTAACCTGAAAGGTTTTTATGAAACCTAACCTAATCTTATAGGTTTTAATGAAACCTAACCTAACCTTAAAAGTATACTTCTTTTTTTTCTAGGGTTTGCGCAAAATAAAACTATCTCCATTAGAACAAGCACCTTTTGTAGGCCAAGAAAAAATAGTCGGACCGCGAAACTCGTCCATTATAACCTCTTGTTTTCCCAGTAATCAATACTTCTGAACGATTACTTGGATATGTGAAATATTTGAGATTAATTTTTTTTACATGTACATCCATGAATTCAATAGCTTTACCAACAATAATTACAATCGCCCAAGGATTTCATGGATCTGCATAAGTTCAATAACTGGTAACTGTAGTGATGATAGTTTCCATGATCTCATTTGCACGAAAATTAAAGGTATTCTGATACACTAATAATATTGGTACCTGGTAGTACTCGTCTACCAAAATTCTCGTCCTGACACAAACCGGGAACTCTCGGCAACGTGGAAATTTTCCCTACAAGTTACTTGTAATAGATGAAAAAGAAGAGTAAAGGGTACCTATTGCATTATTGGATACCATATTTTCGAAGACATTATTATTTTCTAGAGGTGGCCCGGATATCCACATCCGCATCATTTTTAACATCCGCATCCATAGATGCGGATGTAATGTGGATATCTTGAATAACTGGACACTACATGTGAGAGAGAGATAGACAAAATAATGTACAAATGGTCAAAAAGAGGAAATATTCTTGGATTTATGCAGACGAGACAAAATAATGTGAAACAGGTAAAAAAAAATTGGGATTTGTTTGTGCAGACGAGTCACTCAAAATATCCGCATCCGCAAATATTGAAAATAAATACCCGCATCTGTAAATACTGAAAAATTATTATTTTTTATTTTGTTTTGATGTGTTTAGAACTATTACTGTTAGGTTAGGTATCCAGAAACACAGGTAAAAAGTTATATATATATATATATATATATATATATATATATATACAGGAGAACCTCGTTTAACCGGCATCTAAAACAACGGCAGCCTCAAAACAACGGCACTAATCGACCCAGGTTTTTTTTTTTTTTTTTTTTTTTTTCCACTGATAAACTCTGGAACTCTCTTCCTGTTTCTGTTGTTTTTCCACTTTCCTATGACTTACATCTTTTCAAAAGAAGAGTAACAAGACACCTCCCGAACTAAATTGGCTCACCCCACTTTTTTTATTTTATTCTCTGACTGTCTTCTTTATAGGGACTGGCAGCTAAGCGGGCTTTGTGTTACCCATTTTTGTTGTGCCCTTGGCCAGTTCCTTGTGATGGAAAAAAAAAAAAAAAAAAAAAAAAAAAGGATTTTGGGGGATTCCATAAGAGTAACTCTCAAAACAACGGCAAAATGAGTTATCCGGCATGCGCTGCCCCCCCCGAAGGTGCCGGATAAACGAGGTTCTCCTGTATATATAATATACAGGTTGAAGTTCCCAAACTCGGCAACCTCGGGACCAGCGCCGAGCCGAGTAATGGAATTTTCCGACTTTCGGAACGTAGATATATTAAGGGGAAAAAAAGCATCCAACTTCTTCAAAAGGTCAATTTTCTCAGAAATAGTTAACACATTGTTCTTCCTTTTCTTTTCCCTTCCACCAGTAGGTGTTCCTGGACGTTTGGGAGCCATAATACCAATAACAGACCTGTAGAAGTACACAAAATAACAGTGTACACAATTCTACAGTCACAACACCACTGAACAATAACAACAAACAAATCGGCGGGAGAAACCAAGCGGCCTAGTGTGGTGGCACCCAGCGGCCGACCCGGCAACTACGCCCAGTATTTTGGGTGTTCTGCCGTGTTTTGGAAAATCCGGAACCATAGCCGAGTTTTGGGTGTTGCCGAGTCTTGGGATGCCAAGTTTGGGAACTTCAACCTGTATATATATATATAAGCCCACCGAGAGGGGGGTTCTGCCGGGGCATTTGCCCCGGGGCCCATGGGGTTCTGGGGGGGCCTCATGTCGTTTTGGGGGGGCCCATTGAGGCTTTGATGGGCCCATTGGACCCATCAAACATAAGAGGGCTTGCTTGTAGAACTGACAGATCTCCGAAATAACTGAAAAGCTATGTGGAATGAAGCAGGGCTAGTTGCTTCAAACCTGGACATCAAGGTGAAACTATCGTAGTCGTGGTAAAGTAGCTGGACCTAAACGCAAAAGAAGATTTCATGATGATGGTGATGGCACAGCAGTTCGGATTTATCAGAACAAAATGAAGCAGATGAGTCACCTGAAGAAGAATTTTTCAGAAACTCTGCGTTATATATATATTATTGAATAATTAATTGGCTGACTGACTGTTACATTCAAAGCTGCCAAGAATATTTCTGAAAACTTCAGTTCCCTCTGGAAGTACCTAACAATATCAGCAAAGGAGCTCACTTAAATCAAAATCACCGGCAGATAAGTATCCTGCCGATATCAGTCATGATATCGTGGTAGAAATGAAGCACCTACAAACAGTTCATCGCTAAAATTTTGGGCAGAACCAACTAAGCCTACTGCAGCTTTTGAATTGCTTGACAGAGTGCAGACTAGAAGGGCTCTTCCCAAATGTATCTGTCAGCCTGCACATTCTGCTAAAAATCCCTGCCACTGTTGCCTCTACAGAGCGCTCATTCAGCAAGCTCAAGCTGATAACAAAAAATGTATACGAGCAACAAAGACCCAAGCACGACTTGTGGACTTGGCTAGATTCAGTATTGAGTCTCAACTTACATGATCTCTTGATTTTGCTGTTGTGCTTCATAATTTTGCCAAGAGGAAAGCAAGGAAAGCGCCATTGTTTGTCAAATGAATGTGCCATATATGTATTCTGTATGTAATCTTGATGTATTGTATTATGATTTTACTTTTACTATTGATTTCGCAGGATAATAATATGTTGAATCTGTATGTTGTGTTAAATGTAATATTTGCCAAAATTATGAAAGGGGTGAAGGAATGAGGGATGAAAGGTTAAGTTTAAGAGGTGTGAGGGAAGGCATGAAGGGTGTGAGGGAGGGTATATCAGGTGTGAGGGAAGGCATGAAGGGTGTGAGGGAGGGTATATCAGGTGTGAGGGAAGGCATGAAGGGTGTGAGGGAGGGTATATCAGGTGTGAGGGAAGGCATGAAGGGTGTGAGGGAGGGTATATCAGGTGTGAGGGAGGGTACGTATATCAGGTGTGAGGGAGGGTACGTATATCAGGTGTGAGGGAAGGCATGAAGGGTGAAAGTTTAAAGTAATCGTCCAGACCATTTCATTATTCCTGATTTAATGCAGTCAAAATATAGCCATTATCGAATATATCAACAATATGTTGTCACTTTTTGCATCCAGTCAGCCGTATTTAAATAATCTCAAAATCTGCAAATTCCTCGAGCTTCCAAAACACTCCTGACGTCTGGCAAATATATTGCCTAGGACTCTGGTCACCTATACGTATGGCCCCCACCTCAACCTTTACCTACTGCAGGAATGGGGGCCCCAAACTAGTCCTGCCCCGGCACATTTAAATTCTCTCGGCGCCCCTGTGTATGTGTATATATATATATATATATATATATATATATATATATTGAGTCATAGAAAATAGGAACGCTCGCCGGGCCCAACGTGAAAAGTTGGAACTCTCGCCGATGGGGACAAGAGATCCGGTAGACGAGAGAACTATTGACCATAATATTCATGTGAAAAATTACCCTATCCTGAAGAAAAAAAAGCATCTGTGATACACTGACCATTCCATAACCACTTGCTACAGCCATACAAAAAATAAATACAAATTGTATTTATAATCACACTGTGATGATCAAAATGATCATAATGTGTTATGAGAGTGATCAAATTGGTAATCAATTACAATCTTATTACTTTTGAAAATGCAATCAATAATCGTGACTTCTTTTCTTTGCTTGCATCGCTCACTCTCAAGGACTACTAACTTCTTGAGTGTCTTCACCGCTGACCTGCCGGACCAAGAAAATCATGGATCTATCACAGGCAATGCATACTGATAGACTGGCACGTTTAAATCTTCTCAATTAAAGTAACACTAGTGCAGCCAATAGGACATTTTAGTTATAAGACATCACATAAAATCCTCAGTAAAACCTACTTATTTGTTCGCTATGTCTCCTCACCCTGACTTGCACCCATGGCAGTGAATTTAGTGATTGATTTAATGCCAAAAAAGGGGGAAATGTAGTGAATTTAGTGACCGATTGATTGATTTAATGCCAAAAAAGGGAGAAATGTAGTGATTGATTTAATGCCAAAAAAGGGAGAAATGTAGTGATTGATTGATTTAATGCCAAAAAAGGGAGAAATGTAGTGATTGATTGATTGATTGATTTAATGCCAAAAAAGGGAGAAATGTAGTGATTGATTGATTGATTGATTTAATGCCAAAAAAGGGAGAAATGTAGTGATTGATTGATTTAATGCCAAAAAAGGGGGAATGTAGTGATTGATTGATTGATTTAATGCCAAAAAAGGGGGAATGTAGTGATTGATTGATTGATTTAATGCCAAAAAAGGGGGAATGTAGTGATTGATTGATTGATTGATTTAATGCCAAAAAAGGGAGAAATGTAGTGATTGATTGATTGATTGATTTAATGCCAAAAAAGGGGAAATGTAGTGAATTTAGTGAAGACCAAGGCTCCCAAACACATGATAGCAGTTATTTCCCCTATAAAATTTATCCATACACATACACATGCTCTTGGTGACCCTCCATATCAGTTTAAAATGCTGCTTGCCTGTCCAATGCATGATGATCTGTTCACTATATAGTCTCATCACATCTTCTCCAGTATTCTCTCAAGAGTACCAGTAATGCCTTGTACCCTGCTAGTATTCATCTGACCCGTCCCTCCATCTGACTTACATGTATACAGTGTTCCCCTTGTTCCTAGCCTAGTATTTCTTGTGCTGCCGGAAGGTTGTTGTCCTATTAGGTGAGGATGTACTTGTTCAATATGACTCACACCTGTGGAGAACCAATTGGGAGGTTTAATTATGTGCAAGGGATCAGTCTCATCCATCCATGCCACCTAGATCATCAGTTTAATTTGCACTGACAATACATGGATACTCTTTCTGGGTAGATTATGACACCTAAAATTATATAAAGTATTATCAATTTCTCTGAATGTATTTTCACATTTCAGAGAACACAGTCCGTTGGTGCCGTCACATCAAATAGTGGGAGATGTGAACCCCCTCAAGACTGAAAGACTCACAAATGCTCACCATTTAGCTATTTTAGATCTCAAGATGGAAGACTTTCCAAGTAAACTATACATAAAAGATGCATGGCCTTCATGGTTTATGGGCGATATAACCAGAATGAAAATAGAACTTGAACATGCTTCACAAATTAGACTTTTGTGCAGGCATTTATAGCTCAGTATATAACTATAGAATTATGGAACAAAACTTATCGCATCTTTCTCTTCAACTGATTTCATATTAGATTATAAAGTATAACTGAACACCAATCTGAACTAAGACAAAAAAACAAAACAAAAAATACACTAAAGGAAATGAGTTATGTCTGCAGATATAATTTAAGATAAATTTCTACATAGCAGCACAGCAACCTCAGGATGACTAGTATGATCTATAGTTATCTATACATAAGCAGGTAATAAACTTGTGATGGCCCAGCCTGTGACAGACCTGGAGGACCTGCTGCCCCCCAGCCCCGGGCGCCCCACCCCAGTGACTGCTGTGGCACGGGCTGTTGTCCCTGTGTCCATGATATCTATGAACACGACCTGAAAGCCTGGCAGAGGCAGCGTGACCTCATCAGGAATGGCAAACAAGAGGAGAGGCTGATCAGTGCTGCCCTTGAGCCACACAAATGGACCGAATTCGAAATCATTAGAATTGACCGAGTAAACAGCAGCACCTTTCTGTACAGCTTCAAAATAGCGGATAATCAGACTCTGGGGATTCAAGTTGGGCAGCACATAATAGTGAAGCAGGAAAAGAATGGAAGAGTCTACACGCGTCAGTACACTCCAGTCACAGATGTAGATAAACAGGGCGTCTTTGAGGTCCTTATTAAGATCTATCCTAATGGAAAAGTCACACAAATCATCAAAGAATGGAAGATGGGAGACCTAATCCCTTGGCGAGGACCATTTGGTGACTTCCTCTATGCCACAAACACTTACAAACGTGTCCTGATGTTGGCAGCCGGCACAGGCATTGCTCCCATGCATCAGATCATCAAGAAAGTTGTGGAAAATGAAGATGACGAGACTTCAGTTAAGTTGTATTATGCATCAAAAACTTTCTCAGATGTCTTACTTCGCGAATCACTGGCAGAATTTTGTCAGTACTGGAATTTTACGATGCGTTACTACCTGAGTGATGAGAGCGATGTGAGGGGGAACAGGAGGTACAGGGAGGAGGTAGAGGCCAGGAGGGTGGGTAAGGCGGAGGTACAGGAGGAACTTGAGAGGGGTCCCTTACACTCCACTCTTGTACTGGTGTGTGGAACAAAGTCCTTCGAAAAAGATATGGTAAACAGTGCCAAAAATGCTAATATTCCTGATGAAAATATCTATAAATTTTAAAGTTATCTTGATTAGTAGGGACGTCCTAACGGAACCGAAGTTTAGCGATGAAAATGATGACCCCAAGTAAAAACTCTTATGTTTATTGTGGTGTTACGTTTCGGGAATATAAACTCCCATCCTCAGACTGTAAAATAATGTAGATTTAATATTTTACAGTCTGAGGATGGGAGTTTATATTCCCGAAACGTAACACTAAAATAAACATGGAGTTTTTTACTTGAGGTCAGAGTTTTCATTTTTAAAGTTATATTATTATATATAATAAAAGGTTTAGTATTAGATGCACTTAGATATATATAAAGTTGCTTTTATTTTGTATACATTGTAGAAGTTATCTTTATACAATCTATTTTACATATGTATATTCCTGGCCTATACCTCATGGTTACCTGTATGCCAATATGCAGCACCTACGCCAGGGGTATAAATGTTGATGGCCAGTGTTGTGTTAGCCTCTCTTGCTAACAGCCGGGTGAAAGTCTCAGTGGCCAAAATAAATAACTTATTGATACTGTTGGTTTTATAACAAAAAATATTGAATTCAAAATCGTCTGGTGTAAAATATCAAGACTAGAAAACATTACTTCTCTTACGATAAGTTTTCCCCTCTTGATTTACCATCCTTATTTCTTTCTTCCTGTCACTCCACTTGGTTGAAATGTAAATCTGGGCTATAACGATGACGATGGGGATTACAGTAATACTTTTTGCTACACTACAAAAAATACCAACCTACCCACTAAGGCACATCTTTCCCCTCTTCTTCACTGCCTTGAGTTGGTACTGTCATTCTCTTCCTCAAACTCCAGTTCTTTTTCTGTGAGGACCTGCAGCTCTTCAAGTGGAAGCCTGACTCTCATTCCTTTCTCCGTTAAGAGTTTCACCACTTCCCTCAGCATCCCGGGAAGCAGCCGAACACAGTCAAGATACACACTCTGGGGAAAGACAGTCACATCTAATTCATCACATTATACTGACACATTGCGACAGTCACATGTAATTTATAACGTTATACTGACACATTGCGACAGTCACATGTAATTTATAACGTTATACTGACACATTGCGACAGTCACATGTAATTTATAACGTTATACTGACACATTGCAACAGTCACATGTAATTTATAACGTTATACTGACACATTGCAACAGTCACATGTAATTTATAACGTTATACTGACACATTGCAACAGTCACATGTAATTTATAACGTTATACTGACACATTTCAACAGTCATATGTAATTTATAACGTTATACTGACACATTGCAACAGTCACATGTAATTTATAACGTTATACTGACACATTGCAACAGTCACATCTAATTCATCACATTATACTGACACATTGTAAGTTATATTCACATGAAACACAACCTTATATTCTTGTCTTAATCTATGGGACCTTATAAAAATATAAAGTATCATGACAATATGAGTATAAAGACACAAAATATAGGTGAAGTGCATCCTGCTGTACAATGTTGGCAAATAAAACAAATAAGGTAACCAGGTTTTACATAAGAACATAAGAAAATAAGGAAGCTACAAGAGGCCGTGAGACCTACACGAGGTAGTTCCTGTTTTGCTAACCTGTAACTGGTAAATAGTACAGGAAACTGAATTTGCTGTATTTTTTGTGGTGTGCATGTAATCTCATATTTGCCAAAAGTGATAGCATTAATTAAGCTCTTATTAGTTTGACAAGATGATGATGACAAGTCAATGTCCCCCTGCCTGTTAACCCCTTAATGCCCAGATCTTCCTTTGCTATTAATATTGTGTTGTTAGCTATAAAATTACGAAAAGTGACAAAATACAAAATTAGTTAGTGGCCAAGGATACTAAACAGGTCATATCTATAAAATATTGCTTATATCTATTAAAACCGTCTAATGGTAGTCAAATTACAATGAAAATTACATTCTGGACCTCAAGGGAATACTACTACCCGTACCTTGACGCCTGGACATTGCACTAAGGCCCTGTACACCAGGTTCTTGAGTCCCTTGGGGCGTGTGGCGGCAACCAGGGCCAGGTACAACCTCCACAGCAGGGGACAGTGGCTGCCGGGGGGCCTCCTCACACCCTGCTCCAACACATTCTCCAGCCGGTGCCCGCAGCTCAGCATACCTGGAATAGCCATAGAGGGAGGCTGTGTTAAGGATGGAGTAGCATATGACCATGATGCACAAATCCTAGCTAGGCACGTAATCCACTAGACCAGCAGGCCTATGCAATTAGTTTAGGAGTTGGGCCGGTTGATAAAACTGAAATTGAAAACTGGAAGGGCCATACATTTAATTTTACCTCCATTTTTTTTTTTCTCTAAACATCCATACATAGAACAAACAAACAAAAATCACATGTTTTATTCAGCTAATCAATACAGTTGGTCGCGACAAAAATCTATTCATGTGAAATTTCGTAAGTACTTAGGTAGATAGATAGATTTCATTAATTCATTTCAATTCTGATTCTGTCAAAGGGCCAATGAAAACCCTTTCCAGGGCCGGATTTGGCCTGCAGGCCGCTTATTGAATAACCCTGCACTAGACCAAGGAGCTGCATATGAACTTACACATAAAATATAATAATAATAATAATAATAATTGGAAAGTGAATGTTGTGGTATCGATAATAATACACATTAAAATTTCTCTGCAACAGTTCCCTCCCTCCCTCCCTTCCTTCCTTCCTTCCCTCCTTCCTTCCTTCCCTCCCTCCCTCCCTTCCTTCCTTCCTTCCTTCCTTCCTTCCCTCCCTCCCTCCCTTCCTTCCTTCCTTCCTTCCTTCCTTCCTTCCTTCCTTCCTTCCTTCCTTCCTTCCTTCCTTCCTTCCTTCCTTCCTTCCTTCCTTCCTTCCTTCCTTCCTTCCTTCCTTCCTTCACTCCCTCCCTTCCCTCCCACAAAAGATGAGGAATGAAAATCTGAGATAAAAAACCAATGAGTTGTAAAGGGATGCAAACACACACACACACACACACCACACACACACACACAGAGCAGCTTTACCGTCACTGGTGTGGGTGATGAGGTTGATGGTCTTCTGGATGTGTGGCAGCAGCTGAGACACGAGAGTCACGATAGAGCAGCTCTCCGAGGACAAAGTCTCGAGGCCACTCACCAGGTTACGCCAGCTCTGAGGGAAGACATGAAGGAGGATTAGTCAATGTTATATCAACAAGGAGAATCTATTTTTCTTTCCTTTACAAACAAAATGTCTGATATTCATACCTGACTATTATTACTATTATAAGCTGTAATATATGGTAAATTTCCAGATGAACACCGAACTGTCTTTGGTGGACGAAAAAAAAGAATTCTGGTAAATTTTGATGTTTTCAATTAACCCTTTCAAGCACGAAAAGTTTAATACGTTTTTCCGTCCACTGCAACATCCGTCTTATGCTCCCTAAGGGGCCCCGCGAAATGGCCAGACTGTGCGGCGAATTATTTTTTTATGTTATCAATTTCACCAACATGTATTCTTTTTTCCTGGCATTATTATATATCATTGGTTTTGCAAGATTATTCTGCCTTATGAAAGAAAAAAATGACAAGAAATGCAAATAAATAGCGGAATTTACCGACTCCGAAAAAATATTGAGTAAAGAGAAATAAGAAATACTTACGTTCACCACTTCGTAGCTCAAAACTTCCTGAGTCAACTTTTTATGGTTTATATGCCAATAAAAGTGGATTTTTATGAGGATTCCAACGCTACCATTATAATTTTCATATGGCCATTATGGCCAGCTCGGGACACGTTTTAAAGGGACGACAAGACGTGCGCACAGGCTGCCTGCTGAGTGGAAACTGACACACAAACCCTTATCATTTCACATCCACTCACACGAGAGTTGACAAATAGTTTATTTTATAGGTCTAGGTTGGATCTTTGACGCAGAACATTTTGACGCAATTCTGATAAATACTTTATTTTTGGCAAATTTTTTACTGTTTTTTGGCGCAATTTGTGTCAAAAGCTCAGATTGCAGACGGGCCCGTTTTGACGCGATCGCGTCACCGTGCGTGAAAGGGTTAATCTGCTAACTGTTTCTGTCGCAAATCACTTTTTTGTGTGTGATTTGCAACAAAAATGACAAAAAAATAAAATAATTGAACCTAACCGAATTTATACCTAACCTAACCTTTACCTAAATAAATAAAAAATAAAAATAAATTAATAAAAAATATTTATGACAGAAATGATAAGCACGTTAATACAAAACAATCAAAACACCAGAAAAAAATTATTTTGTCCACCAAAGTGAATTCGGTGTTCATCCAGAATAATACCAAATATATGAGTAACTTTACTTGGTTTTGGGCGAGGAGGAGTAGGAATCTTGGGTTTTCTGGCGCCACCTTGAGGGCCGCCGCCACCACAGATCTGAGGCACACGGGCGACATGCTGCCGTCCCTCACCAGGTGGCCAAGACGACCCGAAGCCTCGATGATCCACAGGTAGTCCTCATACAAGCACTCTAAGATCTTTGCTTTAACAATTTTACCCTTATTATTCTTTGTGTTCTTGGCATCAGCCGTCCCCTCGTCGGGTAAGGGTGTGTCCTCTGGTCTGTGAAGGGCGGCATTACTGACCTTCTCTATGGTGGATTCAAACACAAGACATGCCGGGCGGAAGCCAATAGTGAGGAGCTGTATAAGGGCAAGGAAGGTCACTGCTTTAATGGCAAGAACGTTTTCATTCTCCTTCTCCGTCTCACTTACTACGTTGGTGCAAATCAACATGAGGTTGTGTTGATCCTGCAGTTGAAGTAATTTTTTCTTGGTCTTCAGTAAATTTCCACCCGATGCCGGTGATCCATCTGGTGCTCTAAATCTTCCCTCATTAACTAGAGAACAAATAGACTGAAGGATGTTATTACTGTGATATCCACTGCAGAGTTTGATTTCTTGATTCATTTCCAGATGAATGTACGAAAGGAAGAGATCCATCACGGCTCTAAAGTCTTCACTGTTTGCCTCCAAAGCTTTGCCTGACGTTGTACCAATTGTCAAGGCTGTAACATAAACCTTCTCTGCTTCTGCCACGTGACCCATTGCCTCTTCCACCTTGCCATACTCCTGATAAACAGGTATACACATTCTGAACTCCTCTTGCTTTAAGATACTCTTGATTTGCTTTTTAATTTCTTTCCCTAAACTCTTACACTTGCCTTCATCCTCCCCTAGTGCCTTAGCCTGGTAGTGAGCCCCAAGCAGCTTAATGTGGAGCAGGGTAAGATATTGTCTGTGTTGGGACTCAAATACACTTACTGCTCGTTGGATTACCCTGCACAGGAAGTGGTAATAGTCGTCGCACGCAGGCACGACAACAGAGGGACCAACGGCATCAAAACTTAAAATGATCTTGTCCATGTCATTCTGCCTCTTTTGAAAGTGATTCCCAAATAAGTTAGCATCATAAAGTGTTTCAATCACCAATGGTTTAAATATATCCCCTGTCTTGGTGCTGATGCTCCTGGGATTCTTAGGGTTCGGCAAGCCCTGAGAAGTGGCGTCTTCAATATCAGGGACTCCAAAGAACCTAAGGAACTGGAGAACTAGGTAAAATTTCTCCTCCTCTGAAGTGAGTGTAAAGAGATGTGGCAAAATGTCCTCCAAGGGAACCATCCTCTCCGGGTCCTCACAGTCCTCGGGGTCCTGCTCCCAGGGCAGCCAGTGCCGGCGCTCACGGCAGGTCTCCAGGGCCAGCCACAGCCCTGAGGTAGTGCCACCCTCACCTAGGACATCGTCTTCTTCATCAATCATCCCCTCTGAAAGGCAAAGAAATGAGAGATTAATCATTAAAGTCTAATATAAAGAAAGCACTTGTGGAAAACAGATTTGGTATGATAGATAAACTTTCCTCAATCATTTTTTTCAAGTTCAAATGTGGTCTTTGGTGTTTCAGTTTCCAAAATGAACATCACAAAACTTACCTAATATAACTTCTGGAAACTGCACTGGTTCCCTCCTCTCCATGACCTGAGCCCAGCCCACGGCACTCTCCTCACCAAACCTGACAAAAGTAGCAGAAATGACGTCAATGTAAAAAAAATACAGGTCAATCTAGAATTTTAAAATAAAATAGTAGGTAGTAACAATTCAACACAAATAATATTATGTTATGCTGAAAAATCGGGAATATGTAAGAAACACAACTTGAAAAAATTACTTGATGCTTCTAATCATACATCACATGATGATGCATGTCATAAAAGCAAAGTCTTACAAGAAATATAGAAATACTGTACCTTGCAGCTCTTGAGTCCCAGAAAGGCTCAAAGAGAGCCAGCTTGGCTTCCAGGGCCACACCTCTGGTGCTGGAGTGTTTGGGGCAGAAAAGATTGAGCTCAACCAGTGCTTGGAATAGTGCGATGGACCTCTCCATGTGGCCTCCCTGGCGCCACACATGAGCCAGCTGTATGGCCACGTCCACCAAACACCGGCCGATGTCTGCGGGCGGTGCATGCGTCAGGAAAACACCATCTCGCATCTGCTGCAGCCGCTCTGTGCACTTGCCAAACGTTCGGACAGCTGACGTGAGGCTGAAGGAGGTGAAGTGAGTCTGCACATAGGCCAGGTACTTGTGCCATACACGGATCTTGTTTGGGAAGCTGAAAACAAGGGTGTCCCATTCCTGTTTGAGTTTCTTGTCATCCCACAGGTCCCTGCCGATCTCCAAGCGTTCAAAACACAACTCCAGGTTCCTAATGTTCTTCTTGATGGCAGAGTCCAGGATGGAAATCTTTCTTTCAGCCAACGCCCTGTGTGTCACCTTGTGCTTCTTCCCTTCCCCGCTGTCCTTGTCGCCATCACCACGGTATAGGACCTTGTAAGAAGAGTCTTGAAACCTCACAAATTCAAGCCAGAGGGCAACATTAAAAGGTTCTTTACCTAATTGTTCATTATACTTCTTGGCCTTAGCCTGCCACATCTCATACTCAGGATCCTGGCATGTCTCTACTTCATCATCCAATGTGAGTCCTCCTGTTCCTGAAATGTACTGCTCGGTCTTGGCGTCATAAATCCCCAGTAAATTGACTGTTGATGCTGGGACACTCTTGACTTTGGTTTCCTCTGCATGGGTTAAGGAAAGAGGTACATAATTCTCAAGGGCAGTGGTGGTGGCGGTGGAGGGAAGAAGACGTCTTACTGGTGTGGCGTCAGCATACAGAGTCCTCAAGGAACTTTTCTTGAAATACCGAGTAATCTTTTTTTTCAATTTGGAGTTATGACTTGAATGCCTTGAGCCTAATTCCCCCTTTGCTCTTGTTTTGTAACTGAAAAAATACAAAGACACATCAATGGGATATTCTTCATGGGGAATCTGTTTGAAAATCTAACTGAAGAGAAATTTACACATGTAATACAAAACAGCAAGAAAGCCAAGGTTTTAAAAAATGTTAATCAATGCAGGAAATGGTTATATATTTCATAATTGATACATTTGCCCTAAAATTGATGCTTAGGCTATAACTCACAAAAAAGTGGAGTACAGGAGAACCTCGTTTATCCGGCACCCGCGGGGGGAAGCGCATGCCGGATAACTCATTTTGCCGTTGTTTTGAGAGTTACTCTTTTGGAATCGCCCAAAATCCCTTTTTTTTTTTTTTTTTTTTTTTTTTTTTTTTTTTTTTTTTTTTTTTTTTTTTTTTTTTTTTTTTTCCCATCACAAGGAACCAGCCAAGGGCACAACAAAAATGGGTAACACAAAGCCCGGTAGTTGCCAGTCCCTATAAAGAAGACAGTAAGAGAATAAAATAAAAAAGAGGGGTAGGCCAATTTAGTTCGGGAGGTGTCTTGTTACTCTTATTTTGAAAAGATGTAAGTCATAGGAAAGTGGAAAAATAGAAACAGGAAGAGAGTTCCAGAGTTTATCAGTGGAAAAAAAAAAAAAAAAAAAAAAAAAAAAAAAAAAAAAAAAAAAAGCCTGGGTCGATTAGTGCCGTTGTTTTGAGGCTGCCGTTGTTTTGAATGCCGGTTAAACGAGGTTCTCCTGTATTAGTCAAAACAGATGTGCATTTAAATAATATTGAAGATAAGCCACATCAAATGTAACATAGGAGTGATAAGACATGGACTTAAGTAAGCATATAAGTAACATATCCTGAAATGAAAACTACCACGGTCCAAACACTAAAATTGTTCGAGCTGTCAAAAAAATAAAGGCACAGTTCTCACAACAGTACAGTCACACGCCTCACAACAGTACAGTCACACGCCTCTTAACAGCAGTCACATGCCTCACAACAGTACAGTCACACGCCTCACAACAGTACAGTCACACGCCTCACAACAGTACAGTCACACGCCTCTTAACAGCAGTCACATGCCTCACAACAGTACAGTCACACGCCTCACAACAGTACAGTCACACGCCTCAAAACAGTACAGTCACACGCCTCTTAACAGCACAGTCACATGCCTCACAACAGTACAGTCACACGCCTCACAACAGTACAGTCACGCCTCACAACAGTACAGTCACGCCTCACAACAGTACCACAAGGCCAGCAGAGCCCCACCTTGC
The DNA here is from genome assembly GCA_016584305.1 of Chionoecetes opilio. Lineage (NCBI taxonomy): Eukaryota > Metazoa > Arthropoda > Malacostraca > Decapoda > Majidae > Chionoecetes > Chionoecetes opilio. The sequence goes on from JACEEZ010000289.1 coordinate 22,105, forward strand.
AAGCTGCGTGTAGTGGGTGGTGGCAAGGGCTCGGTTGTTGAGGTCTCCGTCTGTACTGACAAAGAATGCTTCCTCAGGCTTCACTATACCCTGCAGACCTTCTAAAAAGACACTTTTGCTGCTGGACATGATCTTCTCTGCACTGAGGGACAAGAAAGAAATGTAATGCGTGCAAAAATTGTAATGAAAATGATTATACTCGCTGTATGTAACGTTGGCGAAAATTGGGCGCCCTCACTCCCCCCTTCCGAACGCACGGGATTGGCTGAGGTGTTTGGTGTTGGGGCTTTAGGGCGGAACTTGGAGTAAGGCAGTCTCACCCAATACCCAAAACCTCAGCCAATCCCATGCATTCGGAAGGGGGGAGTGAAGGGGCCCCGTTTTCGCCAACTTAACGTGCGGCAAGTATATGTGCCATGTATGACTATCCATAACATAAATACACAGGTAACAGATCGCTGAACATTCCGGAGTTCTGTTGTTTGCCTCACCTGTTGTGCGAGTGTTGATTGTTTTCTGCGTTCCGGATTTTTCCTTTTATTGAACTCTCTCTTGATCTTGATTTCCTTCTTGTTCTGGATCTTGACCTTGACCTTTTCCTTGACCACGATCTTGAACGCCTCCTCCTCCTTGACCTTGACCTCCTTCTTGATCTAGAACGTGACCTTGACTTTCTCTTTGATCCTGACCTAGTTTTTCCTTTTGACTTGGATCTAGACCTTGATTTCTTCATCTTCTTCCTTGGTGACCTTGGTGTTTCCCTTGACCTTGATCTAGACTTTGATTTCCTCTTCGTTCCCTGCTCAGCTGGTGACCTGCTTCTCTTCTCCTTGGAGCCTGATCTTGACCCTGACCTTGGTGACCTGGAAACAGAGGGAGAAGAACTAAACAGGGAGTTAGGTCACTCTCCTAGCTCTAATAACTTTATATGTGACTTCATTTCTTGACTCCACTCACCTCTCCTCATTGAAAGATGAATCACTTTCCCTTAATTCATCCTTCCTAGTCTTCTTTCCTTTTTTCTTGTGCTTTTTTTCTTTCTTCTTCTTTTTCTTCTTTCTAGACTCAGGAGGACTTGCCACTGTTTCTTGGAGAGACTCCCGCCCTTCTTGAGGAGTTCGGACCGCCAGCCCATCTTCTGCTTTACCACTGTGCATGGCGATAAGTCAAAACACTTCAGACGTTATGCACACATTACAACATTTCATGGAATTACATCTACATATTTGTCGGGACTATATAGTAGTTTTAAGTTAAATGTTACATATGATGATAACTAAGGATCTATATATGGGTTTCGTTTTTTAGGAGTGCAAATTAGTTAGCAGCACAGTCGTGTCGAGGTTATTGTGGTCAGATCACAAATGAGAGAGCCAGTGTTCATATCCTCGACCCAACAGGGACAATTCTGACTCTTCTCCTTCAATATTGTTCAGCCCGTTCACCCAGCACAGAACACTGGCAGGTACAGATTAAGACTGAGGAGTTATAACCTTGAACCTGGCAAGAGTGGAAAGCTTGCAATCCTACCATCCCATATGAGTGCATCGCAGTAGCAGGAAGCCAACAATCCTGTGGATGCATGTAGAATGTGTGTGTGTGTGTGTGTGTGTGAGAGAGGGAAGAGGGAACTCTTGCTAAAGGGGACCAGAAATAGTCCATGCCAGCCACTGATGGCGGTTATCAGCCAAGATATAATATTTTTTTTTAATTGATTTATCCACTTAATTGCCAGTCCCTATCAAGAAGACAATAAAAAAGTATAAAAAGAGGGGTGGGCCAATTTAGTTCAGGAGCTGTCTTGTTGCTCCTCTCTTGAAAAGATTTAAGGGACGCCTCCCTGTATTTTCAGCAGAATATTTAATAAAAATACAAATTGAGCTTCCCGCCGCATATGAATCACCACCATTATGACAACACTTTCCCAAACTATTACATGAATATTTACATTCTAAGGCATTTAAACTGATTTAAAGGTCCACGCAACTCACGTGGCTGGTTTGTTTACATTCTACGCTCTGCGGTGATATTGCTTATTTTATTAACTACGAAGGTATATCTAGAGGTATGGAGGCAGCTGAAGCTAAAAAAAAATAACAAATTTAATTCTAAAAAATTGCAAAATATATTTTTTTTTTTTGCAACGATGCATGATGCTTTGATGTCCCAACTTCGGAAGCAGTTTTCTCAAATGCAAGATATTTACATTTAAACCATTATAATTTCCTTATTTCTTGTCTGATTTTAGTCATTCTGGTCTCATTTTCTTCAGTGATAAATGCTCTATAACTTTTATAGAATACTTTTAATAATATCTAGGACATGAATAAATAATTTATTTTTATCCACGACATTTTTGTTTTGTGATTTTTTTTTTATGATCGTGCTATTAAAAAATTAAAATACACATACGAAACATAATATTAAAAAAGTAATTTATAAAAGGTGTTGACATACTTAGTAAGCGTTAATAGACAAAATTTCATGCCATTATAATGAATAATTATTATTCAGTAGTAAGTCAATGGCGCATACTGTAAACGATGCATTTTTATGTATTTTTTTTCTTTCTCCATTCTCATTCAAGGAATTGACATCAAATTTGGACATTATATTTCTAGTACTAAGAGTGATGTTCAGTAAAGTTTCATTAAAATTGAGTGAATATTAAAGATTTGGGTAAAAAAAGGGGGTGGCGTCCCTTAAGTCGTAGGAAGGTGGAAAAATAGAAACAGGCAGTGTTCCAGAGTTTACCAGTAAAGAGGATAAAAGATTGAAGGGATATTTTAGATCCCTCTAATGTTTTCTACTACAGAAAGGAGCAAAGAAGCAGCAATAAGACAATGAAGTCCCACCTTTCTGCAGGAGGCTGCTGGCCAATCTCTGGAGGACAGCTGGCATTGGACAGCCATGCGAGGGTTGCAGCTGGAGGCTTGGGTGGAATGTCTGCAAGGCATATGTACGTACGTCATTAAAAATCAAGTACTGTAGAGTGTAGATGCATATAAATATGGCTAACCATAGACCACTGTATACCTGGACTGTTCACGCGACAATGTTTTGAATTGCGGGGCTGCATAGGGGCCTGCGGGGCACCCGACAAAGAGATATAGTGGTCTATGGACTATCATATAGACTGGTTTATCAGTATATATGATATACTGTAATCTTCGTAAATGTTTGTTCTATAATATTATCAAATAAAAAACAGTAAAACACGCTAAAGAAATGCCATTACGCGACTATGAAGAAATATGCATGAACTTAATATTCACTTAACTCTTCGCCATTTAAAACTTTGCGAGTCAACTTTTATCATGAAGGGTATCAATAGAAACGCAATTTTATTAGCTTTCCATTGCTATATTTCATTATCTGATAAATGAATTAGAAGCATGCATAAATTAGCGTTAAATAAATAAATAAAATCATCAATCGGGTAATTTTCCCGATTGATGAGGTTATTTATTTACTTATATATTTCGTTTTCTGATAAATGAATTAGTACCATGTATAAATTAGCGTTGACTAAATAAATAACCTCATCAATCGGGAAAATTACCCGATTGATGAGGTTATTTATTTAGTTAACGCTAATTTATGCATGGTTCTAATTCATTTATCAGATAACGAAATATAGCAATGGAAAGCTAATAAAATTGCACTTCTATTGATACCCTTCATGATAAAAGTTGACTCGCAAAGTTTAAAATGGTGAAGAGTTGAAGTGAATATTAAGTTCATGCATATTTCTTCAGAGTCTCGTAATGGCATTTCTTTAGCGTGTTTTACTGTTTTTTATTTGATAATATTATAGAACAAACATTTACGAAGATTACAGTATATCATATATACTGATAAACCAGTCTATATGATCCGTATATATATATATATGAATCCGAGCGGCCCTCCGACTTCAGCCCCTTGTGCGACGGGCCGATATTCCATGCGCAGTCCAGGTATACAGTGGTCTATGGGCTGACTAATCATCAGTTCTTTGTTATTTCAGATGTCGGTAAAATTGCAGTTTTGGCCAAAACTCCCATTCTCCTTTGATGATGATCCGGGGGTGATCCATCCTCCCCAGTTATGTCAGGTGACGTAGCCAATGTCCATGTAGTATTATATACCGCAGCTTTACCGTTGTAAGGATTAACGGGAATTTTCCAGGAATAGGTATGTAATTCCCAAACACTACGTATTGGTTACATATCTTCATGTATTTTCGGCTTTATGTCATCCAATTGAGTGTTTACCAGATATATTTTACGTCATCCTCATAATCTAGTATCAGTACAAAACTCGGTATTATTTTACGACAGGACCAAACTTCCTTACACAATAGGGAGCATGGTTTTTGTTTACCTTATTGTATTCTAAGAGACGTTTTCTCTCTGAGCTTTCCGTCGCAAATCAATAGTTTCGGAGATCTAGAACATTTTAGGTGGGAGGAGGAATAACTAGTCTCCTAGTTTCAACCTAACTAAGTTTATCAACCAATTTCAAATTTTCGCCCTTTCTGCTGCTTTTCGATAACTTTTATGGTCATCACAACAGGTAAATCATTGAATTTCGTCTCCCCCACCCAAAAACCCCGTAATCCCGCCAGGTCCCCAAGATCGTAGGGGGGGAGGGGGTAGAAGCAAACAGAAGCATTTCCGACAGTTTTTATGGTGACTTTCCTGTTAAAAACATCAAAACACGTTGGTATATTATAGTTTTTACCACGAAATGGATTATGGTCCTATTGTAAAAATTTACCCAAAACTCATTTCCACTCTCCCCACCCAAAACCTTAACGGGTCCCCATGTTTGTTATGGAGGGGGGATAGAGGCAAAATGATGATTTTAATGTGATCATTCTTAAGACATCAAAACACATGAGAAAAAGAGTACTTTTAACCTCGTTTTCAATTACTAGTTGAAAGTAGTACCAATTGACCAAAAAATATATCAATTTCTACCAAAAGAAGCGAGTGCAAATTCAATTAAAAACGCATCAAGACTGATCAGAGAAGTGTCAGGTAAAAATTTACAATGTGGCTGTTGCTAGATTTTCAGACAAGTTATATATTTTTTCGTTCACTATTGATGCTTTACCAAATAGAAATAGTATTCTTCTGTGCAAACATCTAAAAAGTGTGTTTTTTGCAATTCGAAAAGTGATGACATAAAATAAAAAATACATTTTAGACGTCTTGACTGGAAAAAAACACTCCATTGGGAAAACATCAAATAATAACCTAATCAAACCATCAATCTAACCTTGCCTAAGAAACAAAAATCATGTTTGCACAAAATTTCATTGTTACTTTCACACTGGTTCTGACCTATAGAAACAGTGAAACGGTAAAAATACTTGAATCCAGACCCAGTCATGCTATACATATTAGCCGCAGACTTGAAACAGACAACATGAAAGGCCAGCAAGTACAGGCTCAGTTCTCCTTAACGATTAGTTATTCAACCAACAACTTAAATTTAAACACCATACATAACTTGCTGAATTACAGATCTTCCTCTTACTGATATGTTGATATAATTCAAGATGTAACTAGAACCACCGGTATTGCCTTGTCTGAAACTACAAAAGAAACCAGTGTCTCAAAATAATGCCCACCATGGCCAACTCCAACACCATGGCACACGTCAATTCGCCCACAAGACATTTCGCCCACATGTAAGAGTCAATTCGGCCACATGTAAGAGTCAATTCGCCCACTCTAAAGTCAATTCGCCCACACGATCCATGTCACGGAGTCATGTAACTATATCTTCCTCTGGCAGAAATGGAATGAACCACCTTGGGCGAAATGACGGTAAATTTCTAGTTTGTCCATACTCTCCCACTTCCCCCAAACAAGTTTAGGGACCTGTGGGAATGCGGGATTTTCGGGTGGGGGAACAAATTATGCGTCGGAAACACATAATTAAAGAGTTGTGTAGGGGGGGTAAAATTCCCTAGATCTAGGGTAATTTCCTTATATCTACAGAAAATTGCCTAACCAAAATAAACCTAACCTAACCAAAATTAACCTAGCCTAGCAGGGGACTTGACCCACCGATAACCTAACCAAATCTAACCTAAACTACCCAAATCTAACCTACCGTAACCTAACCTAACCAAATCTAACCTAACCTCCTAACGGGGGGGAGGGGGGGTTCTCGACACTTCGGTCATCATTCTGTGAGGATCATCAGGTTCACATGTCTCCGGACTCAGAAGAAATCCAATGAATATTCCCTACATCTAGGGAATATTTTCAACACCCCAACTCAAAAACGATGTGGTTGCGACGCATATTTTGTAGCCCAGCCAAATATCCCGCATTGCCCCAGGTGCCCAAGCTTGTTTTGCGGGAGAGGGGGAGTACTGGACACTATCCAGGATATAGAGAAGACAGGAAGAACATTTATCGACTACAACAACCGTACGAGGAGGACAAAGAGAGTATCATAGGAAGTGTTTTATTTGAGTTTCAAAGTAAAGAAGAAAAAAGAAACATTAAGGAGGTGATACATAACTTTTGGAAACTAAGAGAGAAAAAGCTACAACAGAGCAATTAAAGTGAAGTGAAGTGCAAAAGTGATCAATAACAAGGGACCGAAAGTAAAGTGGAAAAGAAAGTGACAGGGACAAAACAGTAAAAAAAATGAAATAGAAAAGACAGATCTGCAACAAAGAAAGTGAAGAATACGTCAGGGGGGCCGGAGCAAAGGCTGCCCCCCGAAATCACATCGGATCGGATCGGGCAAAGTCAATTCGCCTACACGATCCATGTCACGGAGTCATGTAACTATATCTTCCTCTGGCAGAAATGGAATGAACCACCAGTAACCTTGGGCGAAATGACTCCATAGTGTGGGCGAAATGACTCCATAGTGTGGGCAAATTGACCTGTGGGCGAAATGGCTCCATGGTGTGGCGAAATGGCATGTGGGCGAAATGACCGGATACCTGGCCCACTACCTTGCTTGGCGTAGGCAGGGAACAGGGCCATGGTCACTCCTCAGGCTGCCGCTAGTCCTGGCCTCTGTATCAGCTTCCTCTTAGCTTCTTGTCGTTCTTGTGCTGTCTAGTGTTATCCAGTGGTAGGCGGTCTTGCATGTTACACAGTTACCGTCGCCACGCACTCGTCAGCAGCGCAGAACGTTTTCTCCGCGACAGTGAGTGACGACACTTCTGGGTTTGTTTACAATTCTCAACTTTACATTTCAACAGGGTTGTGAACTGTACGATAATTATCGTATTTGTACGATACTTTGACTATACGTAAGATGTATGATGCATGGTTGAGAATCGTACACGAAAATACGATAATTGACTCACAAATATAATTACATTTAAAGGCGTATTTTGTAGTGTCCTTCCGGAGTAAAATTATACTTATTTAAGCTCCGCCCCTGCTTGCCATCACAAAATACGATTGTAGCGCTGCCAAAGCTCTTTCTTGATGTTGCCGAGAGTAAAAGTGTCGTACACTTCATTACCTCTTGCAGAGGCTCAAGGAATATCGTTAAGGTTGACATTATTGAAGGCACAGCAAAGAGTAGTAGCGTGATTGTCTGTATTACACATCGATATCTAATTGTTTTGAGCTCTTAGAATGGCCTAGCATTGTTTTCTAACTCTATAGATGGACTTGATATTAAACTGAAATGTTTAGGGCGCTATGAAACTGTTATTTGAATATCTATTTGCTACACAGCCATTTCACGATGTGCGTCGAGGATGTTTAATGCTTTCATGGACCTGTACGTATGTAGGCTACGTGTACCTACATCTACGTTTCACCAATTATTCTTTGCCTAAACCTAGATGAATGCTGGTTGTGATTCATCCTCCAGTGCATCTCCCCCGTTTAACATCCATGGGCGGGTGTGTGGTGGGCGGGTGTGTGATGGACGTGTGGTGGGTGGGTGTGTGGTGGGCGGATGTATGATGGGCGTGTGGTGGGTGGGTGTGTGGTGGGCGGATGGGTGATTGGCGTGTGGTGGGTGGGTGTGTGGTGGGCGGATGTGTGCATGATGGGCGTGTGGTGGGTGGGTGTGTGGTGGGCGGATGGGTGATGGGCGTGTGGTGGGTGGGTGTGTGGTGGGCGGATGGGTGATGGGCGTGTGGTGGGTGGGTGTGTGATGGGTGTGTGGTGGGCGGGTGGTGGTGGGCGGGTGGGTGCCTGGGTGGTGGTGGGTGTGTGGTGGCCCGTGGGTAGAGACCTCCTTACCGTGTTGGCGCTGAATCAGACTGATGAAATGTTCGTATTCGTGCCCTGCGATAGGTTCTCTAAAAGGCTTTCTTTTTGTGTGATATAACATATATACCAAATTTATACATTTCTATTGCAAATGTAATATCACTCATGAATATATTTAAGTATTTGACTATACTATAGCAATAATACACCAGTTTTGGTGCTAAGCCAGCAAGCATCAACGAAGATTCGGACACATTGAAAAATTCGAGGGATTGGGAAATTTGTTCCCAGACGTCGCTGGAGAATTTTAATATTTGTGACTTCTTACCTGTTAAGAGTCACCTACTCTACTCCTTACTACTCCTTACCTACTATTAATTAAATACAGTATCCTTTGCATGTCGTGCGCATGTAATGAATGTTGAATTGGATGAGAATTAAAGGAAAAGAGAAACATTTACGGGAGGAGTTTTGATAAGATTTTCTCATGCGTGCGATCTGATTGGCCAGGCTCTTGAAACCACCACCCACACCCACGACTGTATAATTTTACAGGAAAAGAATAAAATAAGTGTATCTGCTCAGTTTTCTATGCACGCAAAAGAGTAAAAAATAAGTGGGCGGAGCTTAAATAAGTAAAATTTTACTTCCAAGGGCATGGACAAAATACGCCTATAAAGTCATACAAAAACTGTCATCGCAAAACAACAAAAAAAAAAGGTGTCGCTGTCAACTTCCGCGAGGGAGAGAGAGAGAGAGAGCGTTTTGAATTTGACTTTTAGTCCTTTGCATGACACGAGGCGAATTTTGGTGAAGAAGCCGTAAGAAGCCGGCTTCTTACCGACTTCTCTCGAGTTTGCGTGCCTCGCCAGAACTACCGTAGATAACAGTAAAGTCGCCAGGACAACTTTTTTTTGTTTACAGACGTGTGGTGGCGTTAATACTTACATTTCTACATCCATTATTTCAGGACAGTTAGAAGGGGCTATCTGGAGAATATGTGTCATTTTGTGTCTTCATCTGTGTCATAGTATGGCTATAAATGAACAAATTACAAAAATAACTACAAAGTGGCTACCAACAGTAGAGTCGCCATCTAGTGTTTATTTACTGAGTGTCGTACCGCTGTCGTCGTCGCCCGAAAAAAAAACGCGTAGTGAAATTTGAAACCGTCTATACTTGCAGCTACAAAGCATAAAACAACGCTGAAACAGGGTAGATTATACAGTCATGATATAAACTACTGTGTATTATCTTCAGTGGCACATACAAATCAGTAGTAATGCTATAATTCGTAATATATGGCGCCTGGCGACATCACTGCAGGTGGCGACTTCACTGTTATCTACGGTAGAGTACCTATATTATATAGAGTAGCGACAACTCGATTTGTGGACGCCATCTTGGCGCCAAGGCCTCCTCGTTCACCCAAGACCCGTGAGAGAGTAACCAAAAAACCTTTAATTCTCTCTCTCTCTCTCTCTCTCTCTCTATATATATATATATATATAATATATATATATATATATATATATATATATAGAAATAATATATATATAGAAAGAAAAAAAAAAAAAAAAAAAAAAAAAAATATATATATATATATATATATATATATATATATATATATATATATATATATATATATAGAGAGAGAGAGAGAGAGAGAGAGAGAGAGAGAGAGAGAGAGAGAGAGAGAGAGAGAGAGAGAGAGAGAGAGAGAGAGAGAGAGAGAGAGAGAGAGAGAGAGAATTTGAAAAAGGTTTTTGGTTACTCTCATCTCTCATATCTTTCACTTCTCTCTCTCTCTCTCTCTCTCTCTCTCTCTCTCTCTCTCTCTCTCTCTCTCTAAAAGTAGAACATTATACCTTGGTTTTGTAGAGGCCTTATCATTCTTTATTTCCTCCCCTCCCGTCACCTCCCGCCATACTACCAAGGTACATAGGTACACCGCCATACTTGGTAGTGCTTGGCGGCTTGTGACGTGAAGTGCTGCATGCATCGCCGTCACTTTCATTTCTGCTTCACCTGACAAATAAAGTCAGACAAACCTGCTTCTGCCTTACAACGCTGGAGCGGAGAACAAGTTTGTAGCAACTATATAATTATGTGATAGATTACATTATATTCTATCACATTGTTGTCTTGGCTCTGTGCCTGTCATTTGCGAGAGTGCCATGTATGTCAAGCGAGCGAGCGTCCTTGGCAATGAGGTGGGCGGGCAATCATAAAATTCCACAAGAAGTGAAAGTGAGGAGGTCTGACCTGAGATGCGGCAGCTGGAGTTGTAGTAGCCTATTATACATACGCAACACATACCCCTGAGCGGCGAGCGGCAGGAGGACGCGCTTGGACCGCTGCTGTTTGTGAGTGGATAATATCGTTACAGCAAGAGAAACACTGCAGCATGCTTGTGTTCGCTAGTGCATGGCAGAAATACGGCACCTAGCATGGGACCAACGCTTAATCCCATCTTATAGTCCCCCGTAGCTGTGGACACAGGCGACCTGTGAACTGAGCTAGATATTACTTATAGTTGATGCAACAACGGCATCATGCGCGCCACTTTCGCCTGGCCGGACTACCTCATCTTCGTCCTGGTGTTGGTTTTATCGATGCTCGTCGGCGTCTACTTCGCCATCCGCTCCCGCAATGAGGGCAACGAGGAGTTCCTTCGGGGCAGTCGCAGCCTGACCTGCCTGCCGGTGTCCATGTCCCTGGTCGTCACCTACGTCTCGGCCATCGCGGTGCAAGGTAGGTCACCCATTCTAGGTCAGCCAGCCTCCTCCAGGAACAGTCTTGAAGCGTGACCAGGAGAGGATGTTGTGAGGGTGAAGTTATAATGATCATTCTACATAATACACAATAACGATACTTAATATAATTGATGTGTCATATTATCATATATTAACTTTGTGGTGCGTCCAGGAGGCACGGCCGAGGTGTACTACCACAGCGTCCAGAGCATGGTGGGCGGCGTGGGCGCGCTCTCCATGCCCATCGCTGCTGCCGTCTACGTCCCCTTCTACTATGACCTCAACATTACCTCCATCAATCAAGTGAGTCTGCCTCCGCTAAAGGGATTGACCAGCGGCGATTCAAGAATATGTTCATGAGATTTGGTGCGAGGGAGGCTTAGGAGGTAGTAGTATACGTCCTTCTTATCTCAAGGTGTGACAGTGGTGCCGCAGACGCTCATGGCAGATAATAAGGGAGACTTATAAGCAGTGGCGTACCCAGAAAATTTAAAAAGGGGGGGGCCAAAATATGAATATATATATATATATATATATATATATATATATATATATATATATATATAATATATATATATATATATATATATATATATAAATATATCTATATATTATAATTTATTCTTTGCAAAGGGGGAGGGGCATGGCCGCATGCCCCCCCCCCCCCCCCCCCCGTACGCCACTGCTTATAACGGTTCTGCAGGGTCAGCCCCGCCATGGCCCTCCGTACACACGATCCCCACACTGGTGCCTTCCTCTGCCCGCACACCCACACTTTCCTCTACATGTCTCGACACACCACAGCCTTCCCAGCACCTCGATAAGGCTATCACTTATGTGTCCTTGCAGTACCTGGAGATGCGCTACAACTCCCTGGCCACACGACGGGTAGCCAGCGCGCTGTTCATCATCCAGATCTTGCTGAACCAGGCGGTGGTCATCTACGCCCCCGCACTCGCCCTCGCCGCCGTCACCGACGTGCCCATCTGGGTCTCCATCGTCACCGTGGGCGCTATTGCCTCCATCTACACGGCTATCGTGAGTTTTTATAGTCTGTCTTTTGCCGAATAGCATCAGTGAAGCATCAGCAGTCATACTCATAGCATCTGAATACATCTCATGTTTGAATATGATAGATCAACACTCTATCCTCTCTTGCCACCATAAACTCCATCATCCTATCCTGTTTAGCCGCCTCCTCTTTTTACCGTCATCACAATGAACAATAATAATACAATTCACTTAGAGAAAAAGAAATATATAACGAGAAAAGGAGTGCATTGAATATAATACTATTGATGCACTTCAGTCTTCAAAATTAATGTGTTTGCATTGCAGGGCGGCCTCAAGGCAGTGGTGTGGACGGACGCCTTCCAGTTCCTGATCCTGTTCGGCGGTCTGATTGTGATCAACGTGAAGGGCGTGATTGAGGCGGGCGGGATCGGGAGGGTGTGGGAGGTGGCGGTGCAGCACGACAGGGCGGGGCCGCAGATACTCAAGTAAGGGGGGGGGGGGGGGGGGGGGGGAGAAGAGAGAGAGAGAGAGAGAGAGGAGAGAGAGAGAGAGAGAGAGAGAGAGAGAGAGAGAGAGAGAGAGAGAGAGAGACTATCACTAAGCTATCTCTAGGTATACATATTCAAACATCATTGATATAGCATGCATTATATACTATTATTATATACTATATAGCATATTATATATATATATATATATAATATAATATATATATATATATATATATATTATATATATATATATATATATATATATATATATATATATATATATATATTAATACTCCTCGAAAGAAAAAAAGAAAATCTAACATATTTCTAAACAAAACACTAAACACTACAATAGAAATAAAGAATGATAAGGCCTCTACAAAACCAAGGTATAATGTTCTACTTTTACCGTGAGCCGTGTGTGTGTCAATCAGTTGGCAGGTGAGCGTGTTTGAGCGGCACACGGTGTGGGGTCTGATGTGGGCTGGCTTCCTCAACAACATGTCCACCTTTTGTTGCTCCCAGACAGCCTTCCAACGCTACACCAGCATGAAGAACCTCAACCATGCTTACGTGTAGGTGTCAAGAGCAGTGTAGTAGTAGTGGGAGGAGGAGAAGGGCATAGTAGTACTGGCGGTAGCTTGATTAAGAATGCAATAGGGAAATTGGAAGAATTATTGAAAAAAAACGTATTCTGGCTGCAAATAAGAATATTATGCAATTTCATTTTCTTGGAAGGAGTGATTACTGAATCTCTTCCTCCCTCGCAGGTCACTCCTTCTGATCATCCCTTATGGCCTGCTCCTGTCTGTGCTCCTGGCCCTCGGAGGTAGCTAGCTATGGGACGGCTCTCTCTATCGCCGCTGGCCTCGGTGATTTGTGATACCCCTATAATGAATTTTTAGACAAGCATGTTAGGAGTATACTCTTATGCTGCATTTTATTTTATTTTTTACCATTTGGGATTGGCCAAGGGCAGAACAAATGGGAACATCGGCTGTGAAATGTGAATTGGCCATTGCTAAATTCAGCACCTCTAGCTCATCTTTTCATCTTTCCTAACAACTATCTATTTCTTGCTCCTCCTTCTGAGCTTCATCCTTGCCTGGTTATGTGTGTTCGTAACAAATGCAATTCCTAGTTCGTCACAAAGCAGCATCCCATTGCCTCTATCCCAGGACTGGTGTTGTTTGCCACCTACCTTGAGTGTGACCCTCTGGCGGCTGGCCTCATCACCTCCAAGGACCAGATCCTTCCCTTCTACGTGATGGACCGCCTCAGCTCCACCCCGGGTGTGGCGGGAGTCTTTGTGGCCTGCATCTTCTCAGGGGCTCTCAGGTGAGGCTCACACACCCTGTCTATTGCTACAACTCTAATGACAGACAAGACAAATGGGATCATGTAAATTTTACACATTATGTACAATGCATCATTCTACAGCACTAGTGTCGAGCTCCCCATTGCACTGTGATGACAAATAGATGCCCTGAACCATAATGTCAGTATTGTTTACGTAGAAACAGCCTTTACCATCACTACCCAGCTGCCTGTTGTTGCTGACACTTTGATGAAATGTAGAGATTTGTCTTTCATGAAGTGCACCACCTCACCCTCCAGCACCATATCGTCGGGAGTCAACTCTCAGGCGGCCGTGACGTGGGAGGACTGGCTCTCCATGACAGACTGTTGCCGCAAGCTGCCGCCCTCCACCCAGGTCTTCATCACCAAACTCATGGGTGGGTTAGGTCATGGTCTGAGAGCAAGGACAGGAGAGCAGACAAAGCAGTCAGTCATTACAGTGGTTCCTGTATCTCCCCAGCCCTTGGATATGGCATAGCAGCTATTGGTCTGGCCTTCATTGCTGGCAGCATGGGTGGCATCCTGCAGGCAGCTGTGGCTGTCACGTTTGCTGTGGCAGGACCTCTCTATGCTGCCTTCAATCTTGCCATCTTTGTACCCTTCAGCAATGCCAAAGTGAGTCTTCCCCAATAATATACATATAGTGAACACCATATTACAGCTCCCGTTTGGGAATTGTTATTCCTGTCTAACTCAATATAAAGAGAAAAAAATGGTATATGTAGATCAAAAGTTTTGAGTCAGTCCTCTCCACAGGGATCGTGTGCCTCAATGATTGTCGGAACACTGCTGGCACTGGGGCTCTATTTTGGTGCCACAGGAGTTGGCCTCACGCCTCAGCTCCTGCCCACCTCCACTGACGGCTGTCCTGCCAACATCACCATTCCTCCACCACCAAGCGCTCCACCTCTGACGTAAGTATCTTCCAGGAATCACAATGAACATTCACAGCCTTACAAATGGTATTGTTCTTATAAGAATGGTGACATTTAAGGTGCTACTAAACACTAGTCACCTGTGTTACTGCTGTGTATGAACACACTAAAAATCCTCATCATAAAAAAATATTTAAAAAAATGAATAGAAAATAAAACTAAATGGTCACCTTGGTGTTTCCTGACAGAGTGGATGACTTAGACTATCCTGAGAAGCTGCTTGGCATATCCTACACACTGCTTGGCACTGTTGGCTTCGTGGCATCCACTGTTATCGGCATCCTGGTCAGTGCTGTCACCGGTAAGTGAGGCAGTCATGTCATCTAAATTAAGCTTGAGGTGAGTTGGCGGTAAAGAATTGTATACACACACACAATCCTGCAATATACTGTTTTGAGTAACCAGTGTTGTTGGTACACAGGCGGGCATGGAGGGCGGCCCATCAAGGAGCATTTGGTGCACAAGTGGGTGAGGTGGGCGCTGCCGGACCCCGACCCCCTCCACGCCCACCACCACACTGTCACCACGCGCCTGTGACCCCCTCCCCGCCCACCACCACACTGTCACCACGCGCCTGTGACCCCCTCCACGCCCACCACCACACTGTCACCACGCGCCTGTGACCCCCTCCACGCCCACCACCACACTGTCACCACGCGCCTGTGACCCCCTCCACGCCCACCACCACACTGTCACCACGCGCCTGTGACCCCCTCCACGCACACCACTACACTGTCACCACGCGCCTGTGACCCCCTCCACGCCCACCACCACACTGTCACCACGCGCCTGTGACCCCCTCCACGCACACCACCACACTGTCACCACGCGCCTGTGACCCCCTCCACGCCACCACCACGCGCCTGTGACCCCCTCCCCGCACACCACCACACTGTCACCACGCGCCTGTGACCCCCTCCACGCACACCACCACCACCGCCACCACGCGCCTGTGACCCCCTCCCCGCACACCACCACACTGTCACCACGCGCCTGTGACCCCCTCCACGCACACCACGCGCCTATGACCCCCTCCACGCACACCACCACCACGCGCCTGTGACCCCCTCCACGCACACCACCACACTGTCACCACGCGCCTGTGACCCCCTCCCCGCACACCACGCGCCTGTGACCCCCTCCCCGCACACCACCACACTGTCACCACGCGCCTGTGACCCCCCCCCCGCACACCACCACACTGTCACCACGCGCCTGTGACCCCCTCCCCGCACACCACCACACTGTCACCACGCGCCTGTGACCCCCTCCCCGCACACCACCACACTGTCACCACGCGCCTGTGACCCCCTCCCGCACACCACCACACTGTCACCACGCGCCTGTGACCCCCTCCACGCCCACCACCACACTGTCACCACGCGCCTGTGACCCCCTCCACGCACACCACCACACTCACCACGCGCCTGTGACCCCCTCCACGCACACCACCACACTGTCACCACGCGCCTGTGACCCCCTCCACGCCCACCACCACACTGTCACCACGCGCCTGTGACCCCCTCCACGCCCACCACCACACTGTCACCACGCGCCTGTGACCCCCTCCACTCACACCACCACACTGTCACCACGCGCCTGTGACCCCCTCCACGCCCACCACCACACTGTCACCACGCGCCTGTGACCCCCTCCACGCACACCACCACACTGTCACCACGCGCCTGTGACGGGCTCTCCCTCCCCAACCCTATGCCACACACCATTCTCTTCCATTATTCTATCTTACATTTAAGGAAGGCAGATGAAATACATGACATATTTTGACATATATTACATAGCAAATGTACAAACTGCATCTAAAATTAATAAATAAAATTCATACCTTCATGTTTTCTATTTAACCAGGTGTTTTATTTTTCAAACTGTCACTGATGTCTGTGATGCAACTTTTTCTTCGGGTCTAGGAATGATACAATACACTAACAGAAAAGAACATGTGGCAATTTGTAACCATGACTAGAAAAGGTATTGAGATATTAAAGTGTTGCATTTGACCTGACCTGCACCCATGAGGTCATCTGTTACTACCACGAAACACCTTTGTCCTCATGGCATTACAAAAATATTCTTATATATGAACTTAAACAAATTGTGCAAAGTTTACTTCTCAAATGTCACACACCACATCATAATAGACCTAATTACAGAATGAACAACCAAGTTACAAGTTTTATTTTTTGGAAATTAGGAAATAACTAATTCTTTCCCTTAGAAGATCAGTTTCACGTGTCATCTTGAGCTCCAGTGTCCACAGGCAAAACAGTCTGTCGGTTCTGTCTTACTCAGAAGATGTCCACACTTTTCGTCTATCAATAAACGAACTGAAAAATTATCTATGCATGTAAAAAAAAAAAAAAAAAAAAAAAATTGAAAATCCCAACATTACTCCCATTAAGAAAATTAAAGCCTTGAATCTTAATGTTTGTCCTATCACAATAATGGTTTAGGTCTGGCAAGGACAGGAACCACCCTGAACTTAACATACATCCACATTTATAACAATATACATAATCTAACAAAAACTTGGCAGACATTCCATTTTCAGTTATACTCTTGCATAGTTTTCCAGGCATAATTTAGTTGGGTAATGCGTGCTGCTTCACTCACTTCACTCCAATGATTACACCAGTGCATTTTTTAACATCACAACTGGGCGACCAAAATGTCTCCCAGTGATGGAAAACTGTCGCCCAGTAAGAACAATTTTAAGCTACTGGGCGACAAGATATTTGTTCATAAAATCCTTCCTGGATACAATGGTTCATCTTATCTGTGTGTGTTAGACCCAGAAGTGCACTCTTATTACTGCATTATGATCTTTATTTATACACATACAAAAGGGTGAAGTTGATGTATCCAAAAAGCTATATTTTAACAGGTAGGCCTTTGCCTTTCTGGATACCCAAAGAATGTCGCCCAGTAATATTTGCTTTAAAAATGCATTGGATTACGCCGACAAGAATACAACAAGCTTACAAACATTGCTATGAAATTTAGATCAGCTTATAAAATTCATTCATGCACATCTAAAAGTAGGGTATTATTCCAGGCGAACACCGAATTCACTTTGGTGGACGGAACTCTTTTTTCTGGCACGTTGATGTGTTTTTAATTAATCTGCTAACCGTTTCTGTCGCAAATATATATATATTTTTTTATATATATATTTTGCTTTGTTCAGGTAAAGGTTATGTTAGGTTAGGTATAGGTTATGTTAGGTAAAGGTTAGGTATAGGTTAGGTTAGGTTAGGTTAGGTTAGGTAAAAGTTAGGTATAGGTTTGGTTAGGTTAGGTTAGGTAAAGGTTAGGTTAGGTTCGGTTCAAATTGTTTTTTTGTCATTTTTGTTGCAATTCATTACGAATAAAAAAAAAATAAAAAAGTTATTTACGACAGTAACGGTTAGCAGAGTAATTCAAAACACATCAAAACTCACCAGAAAAAAATAGTTTTGTCCACCAAAGGAAGTTCGGTGTTCATCTGAAAAATTTACCAAAAGTAGAATCTTGAATATGCTACCAAGATGAAATAATGTTCTGTTATTTGCCACTTTCTTCACCAGGGATCAACCAGGGATGCAAGGCACAGGCTAAGCATCATCTGTACAGTGACGGGCACGGCGTTCACTGTTGTGCCTCCGTGACTCATGCATGTGCACACACTGACACACACAAAGCCAAGTTATATAGTAATTAAATGAAGGATATATAACTAGGATCAATAGTAATATATGTATAACAAACTATAAATATAGCTTAAAGTATGAAATGTCAAAAATCACAAAATGTATGCTTTTCCCACTGTAAAATGAATGATGCCATGTAGTGTAGGGCAGAGCGGGGCAGGTTGCATCGAGGGTAGGTTGCATCATTGCCTCTAACT
The DNA here is from genome assembly GCA_016584305.1 of Chionoecetes opilio. Lineage (NCBI taxonomy): Eukaryota > Metazoa > Arthropoda > Malacostraca > Decapoda > Majidae > Chionoecetes > Chionoecetes opilio. Next base: position 40,759 of record JACEEZ010000289.1, read on the forward strand.
CGCATTAACTTTTTGTATTATTATTATTATTGTTGTAGTTGTAGTAGTAGTAGTTGTAGTAGTAGTAGTTTATAGTAGTAGTAGTAGTAGTAGTAGTAGTAGTAGTAGTAGTAGTAGTAGTAGTAGTAGTAGTAGTAGTAGTAGTAGTAGTAGTAGTAGTAGTAGTTTAGTAGTAGTAGTAGTAGTAGTAGTAGTAGTAGTAGTAGTAGTAGTAGTAGTAGTAGTAGTAGTAGTAGTAGTAGTAAGACGACGTACGTGTGATAACATGCGAGTTAGAGGCAATGATGCGACCTCCCCTCGATGCAACCTGCCCCGCTCTCCCCTAGCGCAGAGCCGTAGATAGGGAGAGTCTGGCCACTCGACGCCCTCCTGCCTCTACACCCGCGCTCGCCTCCACTGCCTCCCACTCCGCTTTACCACAGCGTCTGTTCACTTTGGCCTTCAGCAGATGTTCATTTAAGATGTTAATGATACTTTGTAATTATTTGTAACGTAATTACAATATATAGAACTGGAAGTAATGGAGCATAGAGGCAATATGGCGGTGTTTAGTCAGAGCGTGGCCGATCTCTCCCTATCTACGACTCTGGTGTAGGTGACGGGAGCGAACACCCTCCCAGGTGATGGCGGGGCAGGGACAGAGGGAAGGGTGGCAAGGCAGGGACAGAGGGAAGGGTGGCGGGGCAGGGACAGAGGGAAGGGTGGCGGGGCAGGGACAGAGGGAAGGGTGGCAAGGCAGGGACAGAGGGAAGGGTGGCAAGGCAGGGACAGAGGGAAGGGTGGCGGGCAGGGACAGAGGGAAGGGTGGCAAGGCAGGGACAGAGGGAAGGGTGGCGAGGCAGGGACAGAGGGAAGGGTGCGGGCAGGGACAGAGGGAAGGGTGGCAGGCAGGGACAGAGGGAAGGGTGGCAAGGCAGGGACAGAGGGAAGGGTGGCGGGGCAGGGACAGAGGGAAGGGTGGCGGGGCAGGGACAGAGGGAAGGGTGGCAAGGCAGGGACAGAGGAAGGGTGGCAGGTGCAGGGACAGAGGGAAGGGTGGCAAGGCAGGGACAGAGGGAAGGGTGCGAGGCAGGGACAGAGGGAAGGGTGGCAGAGGCAGAGGCAGAGGGAAGGTGAGAGAGAGTGAGCAGGGACGAGGGAAGGTGGCGGGCTAGGGCAGAGGAAGGGTGGCGGCAGGGACAGAGGAAGGGTGCCGGCAGGACAGAGGAAGGGTGGAAGGCAGGACAGAGGGAAGGGTGGCAACGGCAGGACAGAGGGAAGGGGGCAAGGCAGGGACACGAGGAAGGGTGGCAGGCAGGGACAGAGGGAAAGGTGGCGGGGCAGGACAGAGGAAGGGTGGCGGCATGGGACAGAGGGAAGGTGGAAGGCAGGGCAAGAGGAAGGGTGGCGGGCAGGGACAGAGGTGGAAGGGTGGCAGGCAGGGACAGAGGAAGGTGGACGGGAGCGAGGGACACGCTCAGGGAATGGGGGGGGCAGGGACAGAGGGAAGGGTGGCAAGGCAGGGACAGAGGGAAGGGTGGCAAGGCAGGGACAGAGGGAAGGGTGGCAAGGCAGGGACAGAGGGAAGGGTGGCAAGGCAGGGACAGAGGGAAGGGTGGCGGGGCAGGGACAGAGGGAAGGGTGGCAAGGCAGGGACAGAGGGAAGGGTGGCAAGGCAGGGACAGAGGGAAGGGTGGCAAGGCAGGGACAGAGGGAAGGGTGGCAGGGCAGGGACAGAGGGAAGGGTGGCAAGGCAGGGACAGAGGGAAGGGTGGCAAGGCAGGGACAGAGGGAAGGGTGGCAAGGCAGGGACAGAGGGAAGGGTGGCAAGGCAGGGACAGAGGGAAGGGTGGCAAGGCAGGGACAGAGGGAAGGGTGGCAAGGCAGGGACAGAGGGAAGGGTGGCAAGGCAGGGACAGAGGGAAGGGTGGCAAGGCAGGGACAGAGGGAAGGGTGGCGAGGCAGGGACAGAGGGAAGGGTGGCAAGGCAGGGACAGAGGGAAGGGTGGCAGGGCAGGGACAGAGGGAAGGGTGGGCAAGGCGGGACAGAGGGAAAGGGTGGCAAGGCAGGGACAGAGGGAAGGGTGGCAAGGCAGGGACAGAGGGAAGGGTGGCAAGGCAGGGGACAGAGGGAAGGGTGGCAAGGCAGGGACAGAGGGAAGGGTGGCGGCAGGACAGAGGGAAGGGCAAGGCGGGACAGAGGGAAGGGTGGCAAGGCAGGGACAGAGGGAAGGGTGGCGGGGCAGGGACAGAGGGAAGGGTGGCGAGGCAGGGACAGAGGGAAGGGTGGCAAGGCAGGGACAGAGGGAAGGGTGGCGGGGCAGGGACAGAGGGAAGGGTGGCAAGGCAGGGACAGAGGGAAGGGTGGCAAGGCAGGGACAGAGGGAAGGGTGGCAAGGCAGGGACAGAGGGAAGGGTGGCAAGGCAGGGACAGAGGGAAGGGTGGCAAGGCAGGGACAGAGGGAAGGGTGGCGGGGCAGGGACAGAGGGAAGGGTGGCAAGGCAGGGACAGAGGGAAGGGTGGCAAGGCAGGGACAGAGGGAAGGGTGGCAAGGCAGGGACAGAGGGAAGGGTGGCAAGGCAGGGACAGAGGGAAGGGTGGCAGGCAGGGACAGAGGGAAGGGTGGCAAGCAGGCAGGAGTGGGCAGGGACAGAGGGAAGGGTGGCAAGGCAGGGACAGAGGGAAGGGTGGCAGGCAGGGACAGAGGGAAGGGTGGCAAGGCAGGGACAGAGGGAAGGGTGGCAAGGCAGGGACAGAGGGAAGGGTGGAGGCAGGGACAGAGGGAAGGGTGGCAAGGCAGGGACAGAGGGAAGGGTGGCAGGCAGGGACAGAGGGAAGGGTGGCAAGGCAGGGACAGAGGGAAGGGTGGCGGGGCAGGGACAGAGGGAAGGGTGGCAAGGCAGGGACAGAGGGAAGGGTGGCAGGCAGGGACAGAGGGAAGGGTGGCAAGGCAGGGACAGAGGGAAGGGTGGCAAGGCAGGGACAGAGGGAAGGGTGGCAAGGCAGGGACAGAGGGAAGGGTGGCAAGGCAGGGACAGAGGGAAGGGTGGCAAGGCAGGGACAGAGGGAAGGGTGGCAAGGCAGGGACAGAGGGAAGGGTGGCAAGGCAGGGACAGAGGGAAGGGTGGCAAGGCAGGGACAGAGGGAAGGGTGGCAAGGCAGGGACAGAGGGAAGGGTGGCAAGGCAGGGACAGAGGGAAGGGTGGCAAGGCAGGGACAGAGGGAAGGGTGGCGGGGCACTGTCAGGCGCATCAAGGTCTTCCACACCTTGGTTGCTGATCTTGCCATTGCCTATGTACAGTAATCTCCCGTTTTTCCGTCGTTCAAATATCTGTCGTGCAACGTTATTCGGCGCCAGCAATTCGGCTGTATTAAAACACTATCCGTCCATGGGATGCAAAATCGGGCGAAAATTCCGGCGCTTATTTCGGCGCGAGATGCACTAAACGTCTTTTCGCCGGATAATTCGGTAATACAGTAAACCCTCTCATATTGGGACTAATTGGGCCAAGGAGTGGTCTGCGTAATGCAAGGATCCGAATAATGGGGGGATTATATATGGGGAGATATGTATAAAAAAATAATAAAAAAAAAAAAAAAAAAATCTAGGTGTATATATAGATAGGAAATTTCGACCCCTAGAAAAAAAGAAAAAAAAAAAGATAAAAAAAAAAAAAGGTAAAAAAAAAGAGGAGGTCTGAATAATGTCAAAGTCTGAATAATGAGGGTCCGAATACAAGAGGTTTTACTGTATACTGTTCTAGCCATTCTTATTATTATTATTATTATTACTGCTATCATTATTTTCGCTGGTTATTATTGGGTTGGTGGGTGCCGGAGGGGCCTAGGGGGTAGTGATGCATTATCCGGCTTGCCACGTTATCCGGCAAGGTCTTGGCTGCTATGTGCCGGATAAACGGGAGATTACTGTATTTGTTTTCGTGACTCACTATTTTCTGAAAAGGATCTCTGGTTCATTCTTCCCAAGTGTTAATTGTCATCCTACACATTAACATTTTATCTTCACCCCTAATACTGTCCTGCTGGTTACTGCTTTGTATTTAGGTCTCAATTCTTTTCAGCATTCTTACATTTGCGAGAATCTTTCCTAAAATTCTTGAGGGATCCACCACCCATCACACTGAGTCCCTCCACAATGCTGATCACAGGCTGGCCACACGGACATCGGGGCCACAAAGCTGCCTCGTGCTTACAGTTTACAGGAACTACCTCGTTAAGGTCTCGCGGCCTCTTGTAGCTTC
>JACEEZ010000289.1:50000-62500 GCA_016584305.1 Chionoecetes opilio
CAGCATTTGTGTTTTTTCCTCTTGCCAGGATCTTTACCCTTGCCATTGGTGTTCTTATTATCTTCCAATTTGCGAGAACGAATTTCACGCATCAAATCAAAGAAAACCTGTTGAGTGTGGGAAATCAATCGTTAGAAAAACACAAAACAGGCACAAGACACAGACAGTGAGGGAGGGAGGACAGGAGACTCCGCCACATACTTAAACAGCCAACCGACATAGTATTGGAATTTATCTTCTGAGGCTCACTTGTCAAAAAAGCAACTTACATCACTATTGAAATGCTCTCACTTTTAGTCATACTATTGAAATGGCTGAAAGAAAATTTGATAAGCACAAAATAACTTCACCGACTACCGTAGATAACACTATAGTCGCCACCTGCACTAATGTCGCCAGCCGCCATATAGTACGAATTATAGCATCACTACTGATGTGTATGTGCCACTGTAGATGATACACAGTAGTTTATATCATGACTGTATGATCTACCCTGTTTCAGTGTTGTTTTATGCTTTGTATCTGCAAGTATTAACTATTTCAAATTTCACCACTCGTTTTTTCTTCGGGCGACGACAGACAGCAGCTGGGCGAGAGGACGTAAACACTAGCTGGCGATCTTAGTGTAGTGTATCAACGTCGCCACTCGGTTGATATTTTTGTAATTCGTTCATTTATAGCCATATGACACAGATGAAGACACAAAATGACACAGACTCTCCAGATAGCCCCTTCTAACTTTCCTGAAATCATGGATGCAGAAATGTAAGTATTAACGCCACCACACGTCTGTAAATCGAAAAGAAACTTTGTCCTGGCGACTTTAGTGTTATCTACGGTAACTTAGGTCATGCAGTATCAGTCAGTGTGGGGTCATGAGCGGCGCCGTCACACTCATCACCACCATGACCTCCACCAAAAGATCACAGGCTTTAAACTCAGTACCACTACGGAGCCCACTACTTACTGCCTCCTGTACACTTTCCATGCTTCAAAAATCTCAATCAAATCATGGTGACTAACGGGGTGATACATTTTCATCTTCCTTGTCTCAGTAAAGTTTCCTAAATTGATAATATTCAGATTCTGATAACAGTAAACCCTCCTTTTATAGTGCAATAGGACGAAGGGGGAGAGAGCCTTTGCTGAATGAAAGAGAGAGAGAGAGAGAGAGAGAGAGGAGAGAGAGAGAAGAGAGAGGGAGAGAGAGAGAGAGAGAGAGAGAGAGAAGAGAAGAGAGAGAGAGAGAGAGAAGAGAGAGACGAGAGAGAGAAGAGAGAGAGAAGAGGAGAGAGAGAGAGACGGAGGAGACGAGAGAGCGGAGGGAACGAGAGAGCGGGAGGAGAGAGAGCGAGAGCGAGAGAGGGGAGAGCGAGAGAGCGAGGGAGAGCGAAGAGAGAGCGGAGAGCGAGAGAGAGCGGAGAGGAGAGAGAGAGGAGAGGAGAGCGAGGAGAGCGGAGACGAGAGCGAGAGAGAGCGGAGAGCGAGAGAGCGGAGAGGAGGAGAGCGGGAGAGCAGAGAGAGCGGAGAGCGAGAGAGCGAGAGCGAGAGAGCGGAGAGCGAGAGAGCGGAGAGAGCGAGAGGAGCGAGAGAGCGGAGAGCGAGAGAGGAGAGCGAGAGCGAGAGCGAGAGGCGAGAGGGAGCGAGAGGAGAGCGAGAGAGCGAGAGCGGAGAGAGCAGGAGAGCGAGAGGAGAGAGCGAAGAGCGAGAGAGCGGAGAGAGCGAGAGAGCGAGAGAGCGGAGCGAGAGCGAGAGGAGAGCGAGAGAGCGAAAGAGCGAGAGAGCGGAGAGCGAGAAGCGAGAGGAGCGAGAGAGCGAGAGAGCGAGAGGAGAGAGAGCGAGAGAGCGAGAGCGAGAGAGCGAGAGCGAGAGAGCGAAGAAGCGAGAGAGCGAGAGGCGGAGAGCGAGAGAGCGAGAGCGAAGCGAGAGCGAGAGAGAGCGAGAGAGCGAGGAGCGAGGCGAGGAGCGAGAGCGAGGCGAGAAGCGGACGGAGAGCGAGAGCGAGGCGAGAGCGAGAGAGCGAGAGCGAGAGAGACGAGAAAAAAAAATAAAGAGCTCGACTTGTGTCGCTTGTTGAGAGAGAGAAGAGAGAGAGAGAGAGAGAAAGAGTGACGCTGGAGAGAGAGAGAGAGAGAGAGAGAGGAAGAGAGAGAGAGAGAGAGAGAGAGAGAGAGAGAGAGAGGAGAGGAGAGAGAGAGAGAGAGAGAGAGAGAGAAGAGGAGAGAGAGAGAGAGAGAAAAAAAAAGAAAAAAAAAGAAAAAAAAAAAAAAAAGAAAAAAAAAGAGAGAGAGATGGCCCAGTAGGGATGTTGCTGTCGGTTCTTCCTTTGTATTCCTTTGTATTCCTGATGCAATTACAGACGTTATATTTTTTACATCACTGTGACACATAATACCCGGGAGTGCAGGAGGGAGGCCTTGGGAGGTGTGCAGACAAGCCCTGCCATCAACGCTTCTTTGAACACCAGTATCGTATCATTTAAACACAGCATTATAGTGACTTAACCCCTTCAAGCCCAGATCTTTCCTTTGCTATAAAAAATTCTATGTTGTCGAGCCATAAAATTACAAAAAGGAACTTGATATACCAAATTAGTTAGTAGATACGGATACTAAACAGGTCATAGCTATAATATACTGCTTATAGTCACTACAAATCGTCTAATGGTACCCAAATTACAATGGAAATTACGCTCTGGGTCTCAAGGGGTTAAAAATGGGAAGCACATCAAAGTTATCAGGTTAGGACAGGAATGACATACACGACCTTGACATTTAGAAGCACAAAAAAAAAGAAAAAAAAAAGCGTAAGGGTCGTAAGTCTCACCTTGTCTACGTTGGCACGCGTTTTGGCCGAGGTCTCCACGTACGGCACCCCCCACTGGCCGGCCCTCGTCTTGGCCTCATCCTCGGACACTTTCCTCCGCTCGGTCAGGTCTGCCTTGTTCCCCACCAGCAGGAAGGGTATGTGCTCGTCATTTTTGACTCGCAATATCTGCTCCCTGAACGACAAGAGGAAAATTGTATATAAGAACATGAGAACAGAGAGAGAATGAGACACACACACAGACAGACATAAGAACATAAGAAAATAAGGAAGTAGACCCAGAACGTTATTTCCATTGTAATTTAGCCACCATTAGACAATTTTTAGTAACTATAAGCAATATTTTATAGATATGACCAGTTTAGTAACCTTGTCCACTAACAAACTTGCTATATTCAGTTCCTTTTCTTAATTTTATGGCTCGACAACATACAATTTTTTATAGGAAAGGAAAGATCTGGGTGTGAAGGGGTTAATAGTGAAAGAAAATAGTCCATAAAAGTACATAAGAACATATGAAAATAAGGAAGCTACAAGAGGCTGGGAGACCTACACGTGGTAGTTCCTGTTACTTAACACTACCTACATCCACCTTTCATCCCCATCCATGAAATTGCCTAGCCTCCTTTGAGAGAGAGCGAGAGCGAGAGCGAGAGAGAGAGGAGAGAGAGAGAGAGAGAGAGAGAGAGAGAATATAAGAACATAAGAAAATAAGGAAGCTACAAGAGGCCGTGAGACCTACACGTGGTAGTTCCTGTTACTTAACACTACCTACATCCACCTTTCATCCCCATCCATAAAGCTGTCTAGCCTTCTTTTAAAACTCCCTCTTGACTCCACACTAACCACCTGACGACTGAGTCCATTCCAATCATTTACCACCCCATTTGTGAACCAGTTTCTCCCTATTTCTTTAACCCCTTGAGGTCCAGAACGTAATTTTCATTGTAATATAACCACCATTCGACAATTTTAATGAGCATAAGCAATATTATATAGATATGACCTGTTTAATATCCTTGTCCACTAGCTAATTTGGTTTATTTAGTTACTTTTTCGTAGTTTTATGGGTAATAACAGACAATTTCGTATAGCAAAGGAAAAATCTGGGCGTGAAGGGGTTAATAATATAATAATAATAATAATAATGTAATCATATAAATCCAGGAACTTGTGGGAAAATTGCCATGATTACTTTACATATATTTATTAGCTTCTTATCAATAGCTACCTCTCTTAACCCCTTCACGCCCAGATCTTCCCTTTGCTATATAAAATTGTCTGTTGTCGAGCCATAAAATTACAAAAAGTAACTAAATACACCAAATTTGCTAGTGGACAAGGATATAAACAGGTCATAGCTATAAAATAATGCTTATATTCACTAAAATTCGTCTGATGGTACCCAAATTACAATGAAAATTACGTTCTGGGTCTCAAGGGGTTAAAGTGGTCGGCAGCAGCAGCGGCAGCACTCACCTGAATTCTTGTGTGGCCTGAAAAGAGTCGTCCTCGGTGATGGAGAAGACACACAGAAATCCTTCACCCGATCTGCAGAGGAACAAAACAGCCCCACGTCAGGACACACTCACAACCATCGCATTCAATGAGATCTTTCTTTATTTCTAAAACAATAGAGATAAAACAATAAGGCTAATAAAAACTAATAAAAACTAATAAAGCTAATAAAATAAAATAATAAAACGAATAAAACTAATAATAAAACTAATATAGCTAATAAAATAAAACAATAAAACGAATAAAAACTTATAAAAACTAATAAAATAAAACAATAAAACTAATAAAAACGAATAAAAACGAATAAAATAAAACAATAAAACAAATAAAAACTAAAATAAAACAATAAAACTAATAAAAACGAATAAAAACTAATAAAATAAAACAATAAAACTAATAAAAACTAATAAAATAAAACAATAAAACTAATAAAAACTAATAAAAACTAATAAAATAAAACAATAAAACTAATAAAAACTAATAAAATAAAACAATAAAACTAATAAAAACGAATAAAAACTAATAAAATAAAACAATAAAACTAATAACTAATAAAATAAAACAATAAAACTAATAAAAACTAATAAAATAAAACAATAAAACGAATAAAAACTAATAAAATAAAACAATAAAACGAATAAAAACTAATAAATAAAACAATACAACGAATAAAAACGAATAAAATAAAACAATAAAACGAATAAACTAATAAAATAAAACAATAAAACGAATAAACTAATAAAATAAAACAATAAAACGAATAACTAATAAAATAAAACAATAAAACGAATAAAAACTAATAAAATAAAACAATAAAACGAATAAAAACTAATAAAATAAAAAAATAAAACGAATAAAAACTAATAAAATAAAACAATAAAACTAATAAAAACTAAAACAAAACAATAAAACTAATAAAAACTAATAAAATAAAACAATAAAACTAATAAAAACTAATAAAATAAAATAATAAAACTAATAAAGACTAATAAAATAAAATAATGAAACTAACAAAAACTAATAAAATAAAACAATAAAATTAATAAAAACTAATACTGCTAATAAAATAAAACGAATAAAACTAATAAAAATTAATAAAGCTAATAAAATAAAACGAATAAAAACTATTAAAAACTAATAAAAACTAATAAAAACTAATAATACAACTAATAAAGACGTAACCCCGGCTTGGCACCTGAAGTAGTTGTCCCTGATGGCAGCGTAGTCCTCCTGACCGGCCGTGTCCAGGATGTCTATCTGCACCTCCTCCCCGTCCAGCACCACCTTCTTCCTGTAGCTGTCGGCCTTGGTGGGCTCGTAGTCCTCCACAAACTGGGGAGTGAAGGCAGGGATTAATTATGCAGGAGAAGCTAAGGAGTGTTACCGTAGATAACACTATAGTCGCCAGTCACTCGCCACTGCACTAATGTCGCCAGGTACAATATATTACGAATTTTAGCATCACTACAGACTTTTATGGGCCACTGAAGACATGTAGTGTGATGTACATAATATAAACTACTGTGCATGCATCTTCAGTGGCACATCAAAGTCTGTAGTGATGCTAAAATTCGTAATATAGTGTGCCTGGCGACATTAGTGCAGTGGCAAGTGACTGGCGACTATAGTGTTATCTACGGTACTGTTAGTGCATGTGTTATACCTCTCTGATAAAAGCCTTCAATGAGATCTTTCTTATTTTTTTTTTATTTGAATAAGACCAACGACTTAGGGGAAACCACTGAAAACTAACCAATTTATTATCCACCAGTGTAATAGTGGTCTTTTGAATCGAGGGAAGGGGGAGAGAGAGAAAAAAAAGAGAGAGAAAAAAGGGGGAAGAGAGAGAGAAAAAAAGGAGAGAAAACAAAAGGGGAAGAAGAGAAAAAAAAAAGGGGGAAAAGGGAAGAGAAAAAAAAAAAAGGGGAAGAGAGAAAAAAAGGGGGAAAGAGAGAGAGAAAAAAAAGGGGGAAGAGAGAGAGAAAAAAAAGGGGGAAGAGAGAGAGAAAAAAAAAAGGGGGAAGAGAGAGAAAAAAAAGGGGGAAGAGAGAGAAAAAAAGGGGGAAGAGAGAAAAAAAGGGGAAGAGAGAAAAAAAAAAGGGGGAAGAGAGAGAAGAGAAAAAAATACGGCAAAATATGACAGTGGTTTATAATACGAACACAGACGACTCAGCTTACCTCATCGTACATAAACTGCAGGGTGAGCGCAGACTTCCCTACGCCACCCGAGCCCACCATGATGACCTTGTGTAGGGCGGGCGCGGGAGGGTTCTTCTTAGCACCAGACATGGCGGGGTTCTTCGTGGCGGCGGTGGGCGGGGGCGCGACGCGGGAGGCAAGGCGGGCCAGACAGCTCCTGGCGCGGGACACTGGCTGGTGGAGGGCGGTGACGACGCCTCTCCAAGCTTCCTTACGTGAGGAGCGCTGCTGGACGGGCACGCAGGGATCTGAGGGGTAGTACACGCCAGGGGTGCGGCCGTCCTTGCTATAGCTGCAGCTGATGCCCCGCTGCTCTGTGTCCTGGATGGTGATGCGCGGACCACTGTAAACAAAGACCAGACACATGGAATTAACCTCGTGAGACCCACAACGTTATTTCCATTGTAATTTGACTACCATTAGATTATTTTGAGTGACTAATCAACATTTTATAGTTATGACCTGTTTAGTATCCTTGTTCACTAACTAATTTGGTAGCCTATATTTAGCTACTTTTCGTAATTTTATGGCTACCAGACGATTTTATATAGGTAGCAAAGGAAAGATCTAGGCGGGAAGGGGTTAAACACAGAATGATAGGTAGTATATTAATAGTACTGCATGTAAATAGTACTGCATGTAAATAGTACTGCATGTAAATAGTACTGCATGTAAATAGTACTGCATGTAAATAGTACTGCATGTAAATAGTACTGCATGTAAATAGTACTGCATGTAAATAGTACTGCATGTAAATAGTACTGCATGTAAATAGTACTGCATGTAAACAGTACTGCATATAAATAGTACTGCATATAAATAGTACTGCATGTAAATAGTACTGCATGTAAATAGTACTGCATGTAAATAGTACTGCATGTAAATAGTTTAACTGATGTAAATAGTACTGCATGTTAAATAGTACTGCCATGTAAATTAGTAATGCATGTAAACAGTACTGCATATAAATAGTACTGCAGTAAATAGTACTGCATGTAAAACAGTTACTGCATATAAATAGTTACTGCATGTAAATAGTACTGCATGTAAACAGTACTGCATATAAATAGTACTGCATGTAAACAGTACTGCATGTAAATAGTACTGCATGTAAATAGTACTGCATGTAAATAGTACTGCATGTAAATAGTACTGCATGTAAACAGTACTGCATGTAAATAGTACTGCATATAAACAGTACTGCATGTAAATAGTACTGCATGTAAATAGTACTGCATGTAATGTACTGCCATATAAAAAGGACTGCATGTTAAATGTACTGCATGTAAATAGTTACTGCATGTAAAACAGTACTGCATGTAAACAGTACTGCATGTAAATAGTACTGCATATAAACAGTACTGCATGTAAATAGTACTGCATGTAAATAGTACTGCATGTAAACAGTACTGCATGTAAATAGTACTGCATATAAATAGTACTGCATGTAAATAGTACTGCATGTAAACAGTACTGCATGTAAACAGTACTGCATGTAAATAGTACTGCATGTAAATAGTACTGCATGTAAATAGTACTGCATGTAAATAGTACTGCATGTAAATAGTACTGCATGTAAACAGTACTGCATGTAAATAGTACTGCATGTAAACAGTACTGCATGTAAACAGTACTGCATGTAAACAGTACTTGCATATAAAATAAGTTACTGCATGAAATAGTAATGCATATAAATAGTATGCTGTAAAAACAGTACGGCATGTAAATAGTACTGCATGTAAACAGCACTGCATGTAAATAGTACTGCATGTAAAACAGTACTGCATGTAAAACAGTACGCATGTAAACAGTACTGATGTAACACGTACTGCATATAATAGTACTGCATGTAATAGTACTTTTTTGCAATTTTATAAATAGTAATTGCATTGTAAACAGTACCCTGCATGTAAAACAGTACTGCATGTAAATAGTACTGCATATAAATCAGTTAATGCATGTAAATAGTACTGCATATAAATAGTACTGCATGTAAATAGTACTGCATGTAAACAGTACTGCATGTAAATAGTACTGCATGTAAACAGTACTGCATGTAAACAGTACTGCATGTAAACAGTACTGCATATAAATAGTACTGCATGTAAATAGTACTGCATATAAATAGTACTGCATGTAAACAGTACTGCATGTAAACAGTACTGCATGTAAATAGTACTGCATATAAATAGTACTGCATGTAAACAGTACTGCAGGTAAAACAGTACTGATGTAAATAGTACGCATGAAACAGTACTGCATGTAAATAGTACCTGCCATATCAATAGTATGCATATAAATAGTACTGCATGTAAATAGTACTGCATGTAAATAGTACTGCATGTAAATAGTACTGCATATAAATAGTACTGCATGTAAACAGTACTGCATGTAAATAGTACTGCATGTAAATAGTACTGCATATAAATAGTACTGCATGTAAATAGTACTGCATATAAATAGTACTGCATGTAAATAGTACTGCATGTTAATAGTACTGCATATAAATAGTACTGCATGTAACCAGTACTGCATGTAAATAGTACTGCATGTAAATAGTACTGCATGTAAATAGTACTGCATGTAAACAGTACTGCATGTAAACAGTACTGCATGTAAATAGTACTGCATGTAAATAGTACTGCATATAAACAGTACTGCATGTAAATAGTACTGCATGTAAACAGTACTGCATGTAAATAGTACTGCATGTAAACAGTACTGCATGTAAACAGTACTGCATGTAAACCCAGTCTGGCATGTAAATAGTAGGCCATGTTAATGTACTGCATGTAAACAGTACTGCATGTAAATAGTACTGCATGTAAATAGTACTGCATGTAAATAGTACTGCATGTAAACAGTACTGCATGTAAATAGTACTGCATGTAAACAGTACTGCATGTAAACAGTACTGCATGTAAATAGTACTGCATGTAAATAGTACTGCATGTAAACAGTACTGCATGTAAATAGTACTGCATGTAAACAGTACTGCATGTAAACAGTACTGCATGTAAATAGTACTGCATGTAAATAGTACTGCATGTAAACAGTACTGCATGTAAACAGTACTGCATGTAAACAGTACTGCATGTAAACAGTACTGCATGTAAACAGTACTGCATGTAAACAGTACTGCATGTAAATAGTACTGCATGTAAACAGTACTGCATGTAAATAGTACTGCATGTAAATAGTACTGCATGTAAATAGTACTGCATGTAAACAGTACTGCATGTAAATAGTACTGCATGTAAACAGTACTGCATGTAAATAGTACTGCATGTAAACAGTACTGCATGTAAACAGTACTGCATGTAAACAGTACTGCATGTAAATAGTACTGCATGTAAATAGTACTGCATATAAATAGTACTGCATGTAAACAGTACTGCATGTAAATAGTACTGTCATGTAAACAGTACTGCATGTAAATCGTTACTGATGTAAAACAGTACTGCATGTAAACAGTACTGCATGTAAACAGTACTGCATGTAAATAGTACTGCATGTAAATAGTACTGCATGTAAATAGTACTGCATGTAAATAGTACTGCATGTAAACAGTACTGCATGTAAATAGTACTGCATATAAATAGTACTGCATGTAAACAGTACTGCATGTAAACAGTACTGCATGTAAATAGTACTGCATGTAAACAGTACTGCATGTAAACAGTACTGCATGTAAACAGTACTGCATGTAAACAGTACTGCATCCCACTGCAAGCAAAGACCAGACACATGTACATAGTTTTTGCCCAAATAAAAAAAAATAAAAAAAAAGGAAAATTAGGCTGGGTTAAATTGCTTGCATCTCTAAGGATTATTGATGCATTTCTTATATTTTCTAACCATTGTAATTAAACACAGAATGATAGACAGTAGATAAATAGTACTGCATCCCACTGCCACCACAGACGAGACACACGTATTTAAACTCATAATGATAAGTAATATATACGTAAATAGTCCTGCATATTCCTATACAGCCCAAGGAAGAACTACATCACATTTAAACATAAGAACATACGAAAATAAGGAAGCTACAACAGGCCACGAGACCTACACGTGGTAGTTCTTGTTCCTGTAATTAAACACAATGATAGGCAGGATATAAATAGTACTGCATATTCCTATACAGCCCAAGGAAGAAGAATATCACATTTAATCATAAGAACATAAGAACATAAGAAAATAAGGAAGCTACAAGAGGCTGTGAGAGCTACGCGTGTTAGTTCCTGTCCTGTTCCTGTAATCAAACACAATGATAGGCAGGACATAACTAGTACTGCATATTCCTATACAGCCCCAGGAAGAACTACATCACATTTAAACATAAGAACATAAGAAAATAAGGAAGCTACAAGAGGCTGTGAGCTACACGTGGTAGTTCTTGTCCTATTCCTGTTCCTGTAATCAAACACAATGATAGGCAGGATATAAATAGTAGTACATATTCCTATACAGCCCAAGGAAGAACTACGTCACATTTGATAAAGAAAGGCACACCTACCGTCAATAACACTATAGTCGCCATGCCATTACTGTAGTGTAGCCAGGCGCCAAATATTACGAATTTTAACAATACAGACATGTATGTGCCACTAAAGAGGCATGCACAGTAGTTTATATTATGTACCTGTCTTCAGTGGCACATACAAATCAGTAGTGATGCTAAAGTTCGTAATATATGGCGCCTGGCGACATTAGTGCAGTGGCGACTATAGAGTTATTGACGGTAGGCAATTTAGGCCCAAAACAGACATAGATTAGAGTTTATGTAGATTAAGACAAAAAAGAAATGCATACAATATTTAAAATTTAAAATCAAACCTACGTATTTGAAAATAATATTAGAAATTTAAAGGTAAAAAATACTTGACTCCAGAGCCAGTCGTGTTATATATATAAGCCCCTGTTTCCAGCCACCTACAGGACGAAGGCAGAGCAGCACCTGGCGCCCCAGCCCACCTGTCCAAACACCTGAGGGGGGGGGTCTACACGGAAACACTCACTACACAGGGGAGCGAGTACTGACCCGCCCGCATGCCATCCACACATCCACACACATCCACACACACACACACACACACACACACACCGAAGCATGAAAAATGAAGCAAAAATGAAAAAGTAAGGAAGCAAAAAGTTAAATGTAGATATGGAGACAGGGCCATAGGAGTGTAGCTCAGGCCCTGTAAAATACAACTAGATGAACACACACACACACACACACACACACATCACACACACACACACACACACACACACACACACACACACCCACACTTCCCTCATTAACAACTTCCTTCAATACTAAATCCAATATTTGTTTAGTCTCGTTTGATGGTGTAATTGATACCCAACAAAACAAACATTTCTTTTGCCTATAATTACTAGGTGTAAACAAAACATTATTCAACAAGCTATTAAATTAACTCTTCTCTTCTCTATAACCCTATGGCAACATAAAATAACATTGACGAGGTTTGTTTCCCAGATAAACCATCGAAAAGGAAAGTGTATAACAGTAGTAATTAATGAGTGGTATTAGCAATGAATTAATATAGCTAGAAGGATACAGATAGGATTGTTACGTCAAGTATTCTCTAATAAATACTCTCACTCTCTCTCTCTCTCTCTCTCTCTCTCTCTCAAAACACACACAAAGCGAAAAAAAGTCAGAGCTCTATTATTATTTCTCTCTCTCTCTCTCTCTCTCTCTCTCTCTCTCTCTCTCTCTCTCTCTCTCTCTCTCTCTCTCTCTCTCTCTCTCTCTCTCTCTCTCTCCGCAGTGGTTAGTGAGCAGACTGTGTTGACAAAATGTAAACACAACGGTGAGCCGAGGGAGGAACGAGTGTATGTACTTAACGTTTTTCATCGCTGTAAACACTTCCTTAAAGATGTATTTGCTAACGTTTAATTGGAGGAGGAGGAGGAGGAGGAGGAGG
>JACEEZ010000289.1:67500-72500 GCA_016584305.1 Chionoecetes opilio
TTTCTTAGTACTAGTGGTTCCCTAAGGATACGTTTTCTAAAAAAATTGCATACGAATTAATCTTTTCTTAAGTAATATCATTCCCTTCAGCTGTTTTCTAGTAAAAAACAAACACTGACATAATATGGTATTCCTGTTTTAACCTGTTTTAGATCCATAAATTATCTTTTGTTATTCGTAAATGTCTTCCGTAAGCCTTTTTTTAGTAATAAAAATATACTTTAAGCTGCGATAAATATGGCATTCCTGTTTAAGTCTTGTTTATGGTATTCCTGTTTAAGTCTTTTTTTTATGGTATTCCTGTTTAAGTCTGTTTTCTTAGATAATAATATGGCATTCCTGTTTAAGTCTGTTTCTTTAAAAATAGGTATTACTGT
Organism: Chionoecetes opilio; assembly: GCA_016584305.1. Lineage (NCBI taxonomy): Eukaryota > Metazoa > Arthropoda > Malacostraca > Decapoda > Majidae > Chionoecetes > Chionoecetes opilio. Next base: position 67,878 of record JACEEZ010000289.1, read on the forward strand.
TTAAGTCTGTTTTCTTAGATAATAATATGGCATTCCTGTTTAAGCTGTTTTATTTGGTATTCCTGTTTAAGTCTGTTTTAGATTTGGCTATTCCTGTTTAAGTCTGTTTTCTTAGATAATAATATGGATTCCTGTTTAAGTCTTTCTGTTTATGGTATTCCTGTTTAAGTCTGTTTTCTTAGATAATAATATGGATTCCTGTTTAAGGGTTTTCTTGATTTTATGGTATTCCTGTTTAAGTCTGTTTTCTTAGATAATAATATGGCATTCCTGTTTAAGTCTGTTTTTATGGTATTCCTGTTTAAGTCTGTTTTCTTAGATAATAATATGGCATTCCTGTTTAAGTCTGTTTTATGGTATTACTGTTTAAGTCTGTTTTCTTAGATAATAATATGGCATTCCTGTTTAAGTCTGTTTTATGGTATTACTGTTTAAGTCTGTTTTCTTAGATAATAATATGGCATTCCTGTTTAAGCCTGTTTTATGGTATTACTGTTTAAGTCTGTTTTCTTAGATAATAATATGGCATTCCTGTTTAAGTCTGCTTTATGGTATTCCTGTTTAAGCCTGTTTTCTTAGATAATAATATGGCATTCCTGTTTAAGTCTGTTTTATGGTATTCCTGTTTAAGTCTGTTTTCTTAGATAATAATATGGCATTCCTGTTTAAGTCTGTTTTATGGTATTCCTGTTTAAGTCTGTTTTCTTAGATAATAATATGGCATTCCTGTTAAGTCTGTTTTCTTAGATAATAATATGGCATTCCTGTTAAGTCTGTTTTCTTAGATAATAATATGGCATTCCTGTTGAAGTCTCATCTTTGCCCAACACGATACCTACATGTTTCCAAAAGTTTAATTAAGGGTAATTTCTTAACTATGCGATGTAACTTGAAAGTTGAAGTTTGAAGAATGTGAAGTTACCTAAATTGTCACACTACCGGTACCTGCCTCCTCTCTTAACGCCCCCGCACCCTCCCAACAAAAAAAAAAAAAAAACAGGCCTCTTAACACCACAATAAAAAAAATAAAAAAATAAAAAAATAATAATAAAAAACGAAAAACAAACAAACAAAAAACTGCCTCTTACAAAACAAAGAAAACAAAGCAATAAAAAAAATTAAAAAATCGCCTATTCTAAATTTTCCACACTACCTGCTCACCAAAACAAAGAAAAAAAAAAAAAAAAAAAAACAATCACCTATTCTAAATTGTTCACACAATCTGCCTCACCAAAACAAAGAAAAAAGAAAAAAGAGAAAAAACAATCGCCTACCCTAAATTTTCAACACTACCTGCCTCACCAAAACAAAGAAAAAAAAAACTAAAAAAACAAAAACAATCGCCTATTCTAAATTTTCAACACTACCTGCCTCACCAAAACAAAGAAAAGAAAAAAAAGAAAATCGCCTATTCTAAATTTTCCACACTACCTGCCTCACCAAAACAAAGAAAAAAACAACTAAAAAAACAAAAACAATCGCCTAACCTAAATTTCCACACTACCTGCCTCACTAAAACAAAGAAAATAAAAAAAAAAAAAAAAATCGCCTATTCTAAATTTTCAACACTACCTGCCTCACCAAAACAAAGAAAAAACAACTAAAAAAACAAAAACAATCGCCTATTCTAAATTGTTCACACTACCTGCCTCACCAAAACAAAGAAAACAAAGCAATAAAAAAACAAAAACAATCGCCTACCCTAAATTTTTACACTACCTGCCTCACCACAAAAACAATGAAAAACAAGCATAAAAAAAAAAACAATCGCTACCCTAAATTTTCACACTACCTGCCTCACCAAAACAAAGTAAAAAACAACTAAAAAAACAAAAACAATCGTCTACCCTAAATTTTTCACTCTCTTAACACCAAAACAAAGAAAACAAAACAATAAAAACCATTAAAAAAAAAAAAAAAACAGTCGCCAGGAAGGTAATTTTCCGCAGTCTCGAGGAGAGTAATAGGATCGGCCTTGTGATGGGATTCGAACCTATGATCCAACACCCTCCCTGTCCCCGCCGCGGCCACTCCCCTACGCGAGTCAAGAAGCATTACAACAGTGGACGTCTGACTCACCACTGACTCACACGTTATTCTTGACTCACACACACACACATATATGTAAACACACACACACACATACATACACACACACACACATTACGCAGCGATCTCACTACACACGAACGAGCACGTGCTAAAGAGAGAGAGAGAGAGAGAGAGAGAGAGAGAGAGAGAGAGAGAGAGAGAGAGAGAGAGAGAGAGAGAGAGAGAGAGAGAGAGAGAGAGAGAGAGAGAGAGAGAGAGAGAGTGAGAGGAGGAGAGAGAGAGGAGAAACAGATCCAAAGATACAGAGAAGAGAGAGAGAGAGAGAGAGATGACAGAGAGGAGAGGAGGAGAGAGGATAGAGAAGAGGAGAAGAGAGTGAGAGAGAGGGGGAGGAGAGAGAGATGAAGGAGCGATCAGAGAGAGAGAGAGCGGATACAGAGAGAGAGAGACGAGAGGGAGAGATGAGAGGAGAGGAGAGAGAGAGAGAGAGAGGAAAAGAGGAAGGAGGGAGAGCCCGGAGAGAGGAGGAGAGAGAGAGAAAAGGGGCTGATACAGAGGAGAGAGAGAGAGAGAGAGGAGATGGCAATGAAGAGAGGAAGAGAGATAGAGAGAGAGACGAGAGAGAGAGAGAAGACACGGAGACAGAGACAGACAGAGAGAAGAGAGAGAGAGAGGGGAGAGGAGAAAAAGTGAGACGGAAGAGACGGGGGAGAGAGAGAGAGGAGAGAAGAGGTGAGAGAAGAGGATGAGAGAGAAGGAGAAAAGAGAGAGGAGAAAAGAGAGAGAGAGAGAGAGAGAGAGAACATGACGGCATAAAACTACACAATACGATATCAAAATTAAAAAGAAAATAACATAACTTTTATAAATGTGGGAACGCAGAGGGGGGACATTAATTGTGTACTATAGAGAAACTGCCGCTGAGAGAATGACGTCCATATAACGTGGATAAAAAATGGCTAATGTGGGAAGGGAAGGAAAAAAGGACGCAAACTACTGGGACAAAGAAGAGACTGGAGAAGAGAGAGAGAGACCAGGAAAAGAGAGAGAGAGAGATGGAGAGAGAACTGAGCAGAAGAAGAGAGAGAGAGGGGAGAAGAGGAGAGACAGAGCAGGAGAAAGACAGAACGGAAAAGAGAGAGATGGAGAGCAGAACAGGAGAAACGAGAAGAGAAGAGAAAGACGAGAAGAGGAAAAAGAGCAGAAAGGAAAAAGAAGAACAGGAGAAGAGACAGAGACAGGGGAGAGAGACAGACCGGCAAAAAAACTGACACAAACGATAATGCAAATAAAAGAAAACATAACTTTTATAAATGGGAAAGCAAAAATGGCACATAATGTGTAACTATAAAGAGAAAACTGCCGCACTGAGAGAAAGACGTACCATAGCAAGTGAAGAAAAACATGGCAAAATGCGGAAACATGGCAAAAAAGTAAACCAACTATGGGAAAGAAGACAGAACCATGGAAAAAAGACAGAACCATGGCAAAGAGACAGAACCATGGAAGAGACAGAACCATGGCAAAAAGACAGAACCATGGGAAAAAGACAGAACCATGGCAAAAAGGCAGAACCATGGGAGAGACAGAACCATGGCAAAAAGACAGAACCATGGCAAAAAGACAGAACCATGGAAAGAGACAGAACCATGGCAAAAAGACAGAACCATGGCAAAAAGACAGAACCATGGCAAAGAGATAGAACCATGGGAAAGAGACAGAACCATGGCAAAAAGACAGAACCATGGCAAAAAGACAGAACCATGGCAAAAAGACAGAACCATGGGAAAGAGACAGAACCATGGAAAGACAGAACCATGGCAAAAGACAGAACCATGGCAAAAGACAGAACCATGGCAAAAGACAACCATGGCAAAAAGACAGAACCATGGCAAAAAGACAGAACCATGGCAAAAAGACAGAACCATGGCAAAAAGACAGAACCATGGGAAAGAGACAGAACCATGGCAAAGAGACAGAACCATGGCAAAAAGACAGAACCATGGCAAAAAGACAGAACCATGGCAAAAAGACAGAACCATGGCAAAAAGACAGAACCATGGCAAAAAGACAGAACCATGGGAAAGAGACAGAACCATGGCAAAAAGACAGAACCATGGGAAAGAGACAGAACCATGGGAAAGAGACAGAACCATGGGAAAGAGACAGAACCATGGGAAAGAGACAGAACCATGGCAAAAAGACAGAACCATGGGAAAAAGACAGAACCATGGGAAAAAGACAGAACCATGGCAAAAAGACAGAACCATGGGAAAGAGACAGAACCATGGGAAAGAGACAGAACCATGGCAAAAAGACAGAACCATGGGAAAGAGATAGAACCATGGGAAAGAGACAGAACCATGGGAAAGAGACAGAACCATGGCAAAAAGACAGAACCATGGGAAAGAGACAGAACCATGGCAGAGACAGAACCATGGCAAAAAGACAGAACCATGGGAAAAAGACAGAACCATGGCAAAAAGACAACCATGGGAAAGAGACAGAACCATGGCAAAAGAGACAGAACCATGGCAAAAAGACAGAACCATGGCAAAAAGACAGAACCAT